>SJYV01056333.1:3235417-3267585 GCA_006410875.1 Neotragus pygmaeus
CATGGCAAATAGATGGGGAAACAGTGGAAACAGTGACCGACTTTATTTTCTTGGGCTCCAAAATCACTGCAGATGGTGACTGCAGCCATGAAATTAAAAGACACTTGCTCCTTGGAAGAAAAGCTATAGCCAACCTAGACAGCATATTAAAAAGCAGAGATGTTACTTGGCCAACAAATGTCCATTTAGTCAAAGCTATAGTTTTTCCAGTGGTCATGGATGGATATGAAAGTTGGACCAAAAAGAAAGCTGAGCATGAAAGAATCGATGCTTTTGAACAGTGGTGTTGGAGAAGACTTGAGAGTCCGTTGGACTGCAAGGAGATCAAAGCAGTCCTTCCTAAAGGAAATCAGTCCTGAATATTCATTGGAAGGACTGACGCTGAAGCTGAAGCTCTAATACTTGGCCACTGGATGCGAAGAACTGACTCACTGGATACGACCCTGATGCTGGGAAAGACTGAAGGCAGGAGGAGAAGGGGGCGACAGAGGATGAGATGGTTAGAGGGCATCACCGACTCGATGGACCTGAGTTTGAGGGAGCTCCCAGAGTTGGCAATGGACGGGGAGGCCTGGCGTGCTGTTGTCCATTGGGTTGCAAAGAGTCAGACACAACTGAGCAACTGAACTGAAAAGAACTCACAAAGATACCTGAAGTAAGCCGGGATTAGAAAAAAAATTGTTTTAATTTGGTGATTTTCCCAAAGCAGCAGCTGGCCTGAACTCAGGAGCCAGGATATGTGGTTCTCTGTGCTCAGGTCACTGGGAAGGACAGTTCTCAGTTCTTGCTCTGCCCTCATTCTGGTTCACTTTTTTAACAGGTTTGGTTGAATTCACTTCATTTGCCACTCTACTCATCAGCACTTCGCCCGCCCTGACTNACTCAGGAGCCAGGATATGTGGTTCTCTGTGCTCAGGTCACTGGGAAGGACAGTTCTCAGTTCTTGCTCTGCCCTCATTCTGGTTCACTTTTTTAACAGGTTTGGTTGAATTCACTTCATTTGCCACTCTACTCATCAGCACTTCGCCCGCCCTGACTTTCTTTATAACATCGACGCTGTGTAACACGAACATTACATATTTGCTTGTTTTGACTATATACCGCCCCATAACTAACCATCCCAAATGTAGTGAGGCAATAATCATTTCGTTGCGATCACGAGTTCTGTGGGTCAGAATCTGGACAAAGCAGGGATGAACTGTTTCCGCTCCAGACGGTGGGAATGGGGAGGTGGGGAGGGGGTGACCTGGATGCTGGGGGCTAGCGTCGAGTGAGGACTGGAAAGGACGCTCACTTGGGGCTTTGAGTACAGTGCCAGCTTGTGCCTTTCCACCAGATTTGTGCTTCTGGGAGCATTTGCAGGTGCATCTAGCGCTCCTGGTAAAGAACCTGCCTGCGGATGCAGGAGAGGTAAGAGATGTGGATGGGATCCTTGCGTGGGGAAGATCCCCAGGAGGAGGGCATAGCAACCCACTCCAGTATTCTTGCCCGGAGAATCCACCGACAGAGGAGCCTGGCAGGCTTCAGTCCATGGGGCCACAAAGAGTCAGACACGACTGAGCCACTGAGTGTGCAGGCACACCAGACGAGGCGTCTCAGCGGAGCAAGTGTTCCAAGAGGCCTGGCCTTTTGTGAGCTCGTCTGGGGTCACTTGTGCCCTTCTCTAATGGCTGAAGCAGTCCCAGGCCTGCCCAGAGTCAGGATAGAGCAGTTATCAACTCTACCTCTCCTTGGGAGGAATGCCAGAGAAGGTGGGGCCATGTTTTAAGACCACCACTCTCTCAAGAGGGAGGGGACATATGTACACCCCTGGCTGATCTATGCCGATGTTTGGCAGAAAACAACAAAATTCTGTAAAGCAATGATCCTTCCATTAAAAAAAAAATTTTTTTTTTAAAAGATGACCACTCTGGCTTATTTTCTGTCTCCTTTCTAGGAGGGCTGGGACTCTGTCAGTTGTGTTTTCTACCATATCCCTCAAAGGCACAGAAAGAAATGTTTGCCGATGAAAGCTGTATGAAGTTCATGTGCAAAGTGTCATTTTATTCCTAGTTTTAAAGCTTTTCATTAAGAGAACATCTCAGATGGCAAGAGCGTCTTCTCAATGGTCTGTGGAGACCATCAGATGGCCCAGCCACCTCCCCTTTCCTGAATCCACACACTCTGTTCCGAGCCTCACTTCTCCCAGGCTCCACGCTTCCACCCTTGCTATTTTTCAGCACTGTGGTCCTGCTGGATCCTCTAAGTTGTTTAAGACACCCTCAGACTTGACGAGGATTGGCTGTGACATGTATGCCCAGGGCCAAGCGGCATTTGAAAGTGCTGTGGTGTCACACAGGTGAGGGGCCCCAGGGTTGGCAATGCCACTGACACTTCCCAACAGTGCCACGCGCCCATGCCACACGCCAGAGCGTGACTACCTGCGACCCCGAGAGTTAACAGAGCTCAGAGGCCTTCTGGGTTGAGAATGTCCCCTACCTGATGGTCCCCTTCCTCCTCACTGAATCCCAGTCCTTTTGGTTAAGACCCTGAGCTTCTCTACTCACCCTGGCACCTTGCTCGGACCAGAACGGGGGTTTGCCATTTTGAGGCCACCTAAGCCTTTATGGATGACGGCACATTATTCTGCTTTGGGACAGCCTCTCTGCTGCTGTGCATCATCTTGCTGGGATCTCAAACCCGAGTCGCCTGCCTTTCTTCTACAGAAACCATGTGGTCCCTTCACTGGTCACCTTTTCTCCCCTCCGAGCCAAGGACTCGGTCTACATGGAGCTTGTCAGTGTGTCTGTCATGGGACACATCTCAAAGTCAGTGACACACCATAGAAAAATGACTAAAGCCACCCTGGAAGTAACTCCAAGGCATGACTGTTGAGCAGTTCCTGCTGCTGCGCCTTCCCCTAAAGGTTCCAGGTTTCTGTCTGTCCTGAGCCTATGTCTCCTTCCTCCCTTGAACCCTGTTGCTTCTCCCACACATGAAAAGATGTTCAACATCACTGATTATTAGGGAAATGCAAATAAAAGCCACCTCATGCCTGTTAGAATGGTGACTACCAAATAGGCAAGAAATAACCTGTGTTGATGAGGATGTGGAGGAAAGAGACCCCTCAGACAGTGTTGATAGGAATGTAAATTGGTGTTCTCATTATGGAAAACGGCATGGAGATTCAGCAAAAAATTAAGAATAGAACTATCATAGAATCCAGCTATCAACTTCTGAGTATTTATCCAAAGAATTCTAAAATACCAATTTGAAAAGATACACGCACCCCTATGTTCATTGCAGCACTATTTACAATAGGGTTTCAGTTATGCAAGATGAAAATTATTGATATCTGTTGTATAACAATGTGATATAGTTAATACAATACATTTAAAAATTAAATAGCAAGGAGAGATAGGAAAGCCTTAAGTGAACAATGCAGAGAAATAAGGGAAAAAATACAATGGGAAAGACTACAGATCTCTTCAAGAGAATTGAAGATACTGAGGGAACATTTCATGCAAAGATGTGCACAACAAAGGACCGAAATGGCAAGGACCTAACAGAAGCAGAAGAGATGAAGAAGAGATTAAGAAGAACTATACAAAAGGTCTTAATGACCCAGGTAATCACAATGGTATGATCGCTCACCTAGAGCCAGACATCCTGGAGTGTGAAGTCAAGTGGGCCTTAGGAAGCATTACTACTAACAAAGCTAGTGGAGGTGATGGAATTCCAGCTGAGCTATTTCAAATCCTGAAAGATGATGCTGTGAAAGTGCTGCACTCAATATGCCAGCAAATTTGGAAAACTCAGCACTGGCCACAGGACTGGAAAAGGTCAGTTTTCATTCCAATCTCAAAGAAAGGCAATGCCAAGGAATGTTTAAAATATCATACATTTGGCTCATTTCACCCGCTAGCAAGGTAATACTCAAAATCCTTCAAGCTTCCACAGTACGTGAAACCGAGAACTTCCAGATATACAAGCTGAGTTTAGAAAAGGCAGAGGAACCAGAGATCAAATTGCCAACATCTGTTGGATCATAAAAAAAAGCAAGAGAATTTCAGAAAAACATCTACTTCTGCTTCATTGACTATGCCAAAGCCTTTGACTGTGTGGATCACAAAAAAATGTGGAAAATTCATAAAGAGATGGGAATACCAAACCACCTTACTTGCCTCCTGAGAAACCTGTATGCAGGTCAAGAAGCAACAATTAGAACCAGACATGGAACAATGGACTGGTTCAAAATTGGGAAAAGAGTACATCAAGGCTGTTCATTGTCACCCTGCTTATTTAAATTCTATGCAGAGTATTTATGTTAAATGCTGGGCTGGATGAATTACAAGCTGGAATCAAGATTACCTGGAGGAATAGCAACAATCTCAGATATGCCAATGATACCACTCTAATGGCAGAAAGCAAAGAAGAACTAAAGAGCCTCTTGACGAGGGTGAAAGATGAGAGTGAAGAAGTTTGCTTAAAACTCAAAATTTTCAAAACTAACATCATGGCAAGCAGTCCCATCACTTCATGGCAAATAGATGGGGAGAAAGTGGAAACAGTGGCAGATTTTATCTTCCTGGGCTCCAAAAATCACTGCAGATGGTAATGGCAGCTAAAAATTAAAAGATGCTTGCTCCTTGGAAGAAAAGCTGTGGAAAACCTAGACAGCATATTAAAAAGCAAAGACATCACTTTGCCAGCAAAGGTCCACATAGTCAAAGCTACAGTCTTTCCAGTAGACATGTACAGATGTGAGAGTTGGACCATAAAGAAGACTGAGCGTCGAAGAATTGATGCTTTTGAACTGTGGCACTGGAGAAGACTCTTGACAGTCCTTTGGACGGCAAGGAGATCAACCAGCCAATCCTAAAGGAAATCAACCCTGAATATTCATTGGAAGGACTAATGCTGAAGGTCCAATACTATGGCCACCTGGTGCAGAGTGCTGACTCAGTGGAAAAGACCCTGATGCTGGTAAAGATTGTGGGCGGGAGGAGAAGGGGGTGACAGAGGATGAGACGATTGGATGGCATCACCAGCTCAATGGACATGAGTTTGAGCAAACTCTGTGAGATAGAGGACAGGTAAGCCTGGTGTGCTGCAGTCCATGGGGCTGCAAAGAATCAGACACAACTTAGTGATTGAACAACAACAACAACACAATATACTTAAAATTTAAGAGGGTAAATTTATGTTGTGTGTGTGTGTGTTTTAACCACGTGAAAAAGAACAGGGCAGGGCAATGTTTTCACTAAGTATGTTTAAAAAGTAAGGAGAAGGAGGAAGAAGACGAAGAAGAGGAGGAGGAGGAGTCCTTATCTCTGCCCATACCACAGAAATATGTTTAATATATATAAATATAGTCTTATAACTCCTGGACATCTCTGAACCTTTATGCTGCTGTACATTGGCATTCTGGAACCAGGAAATACATGGAATCAACCCAGTGTCCACGGACAAATGAATGGATAAGCAAAATGTGGCATAATACAATGAAATATCAAGTTTGAACTGTGGTGTTGGAGAAGACTCTTGAGAGTCCCTTGGACTACAAGGAGATTCAACCAGTCCATTCTAAAGGAGATCAACCCTGGGTGTTCTTTGGAAAGAATGATGCTAAAGCTGAAACTTCATTACTTTGGCCACCTCATGCGAAGAGTTGACTCACTGGAAAAGACTCTGATGCTGGGAGGGATTGAGGGCAGGAGGAGAAGGGGACGACCAAGGATGAGATGGCTGGATGGCATCACGGACTCGATGTACCTGAGTCTGAGTGAACTCCCGGAGATGGTGATGGACAGGGAGGCCTGGTGTGCTGCGGTTCATGGGGTCACAAAGAGTCCGACACGACTGAGCAACTGAACTGAACTGAAAGAAAAGGAAATTCTGACTTATACTACAAAGCAGATGAACCTTGAGGACACAAGGCTCAGTTAAATAAGTCACAAAGAGACAAATACTGTGCAATCCCATTTATGTGCAGAGCTTAGGATAATTAGCACCATGGAGGCAAAAGGTAGAGTGTGGCAGAGTGACGTCAGCGGCATGGCAGTTTGAAACGTTCCCTTTGTCCGTCCCTGTCACTCTACAACCAGCAGAGCACCCACAACTCAAAGACACCTCCTCCCAGAGAATTCCACACACGTGACGGGAAAGGGGGGTGGCCTGGAGCACACGGAAGAGGGGCGCCAGGGAAACCGAGCACGTGGTTCCTGCGATGCTGGCCTCTGGCCAGGACGCTGAGCCCGGAGAGCCTGGGAGCAGGAGAGGCGCACGTGGCTCCAGGCTCCAGGCGGCAACGCATCTGCAGCCCCAGGCACCCAGGAGGCGGTGGCAGTGGAGCCTGGGACCCAGTTCCTCAGCGGCGGAGGTGCCCAAACCCTGGCCCCTGCCTGCATGCCCCACGGTGGCGGACCCTGCAAACCTTACAGTACTGGACACAGCAGAGGCGCCCCTCACCACTCCAGGCGCCGCTTCACTCTCACGCACCGCCAGCAGTAGCAGAGCCTGTGAATCAGGGGATCTCGGACTCGGCAATAGGGGCCCGCCATGCACATGCTCCAGCCCAGGACACCAGAGACACCGGAAGCCTGGCACTAAAGACCTCAGAGGCACAAGAAGCAACAACAGGGGCCCAGGGCAGCACCTCTGAAAAGGCTGTGGACAGTGGAGGGCGCGGATTCTAACAGCCTAAGGCAGCTCGGTTAAGAGAAACCAAAAAACTGTGCTTTTGCGCCACCTGCTGGAACACAAAAGAAGGTATCTACATTCAAATTTTTAGAATTAAAAAAGGATTTTCCTTTTCCAAAGACGAGACACATGGACACGCATAGCTGATTCATTTTGCTGTGCAGCAGAAACTAGCTCAAAATTGTACAGCAACTAAATTCCAATAAAAATTAACTTTAAAAAGGTTTTTGTTATTCCAAATGTGCCAGTAGATAAACAATTCATCAAGAACCATGGAGAAACTAACAATGTACCACAAAATGAAAATTATAGTTCTCCAGAAGCCAATCTTAAATTCACAGAAAATTGCAATCTAACATAGAAAATTCAAAATAACTGTCAGCATGAAACTCAATGAGCTCAAAAATAAAATGAATAGAAGGAATACTTTACCAAAGAGACTGAAATTCTAAAAAGAACCAAACTGGGACTTCCCTGGCAGTCCAGTGGTTAAGACTCCATTCTTCCAATGCAGGAGATGCAGGTTCGATCTCCTGTCAGGGAAGTAAGATCCCATATGCCTCAGAGTATGGCTAAATAAGTAAATAAATAATAACAATAAAAGAACCAAACAGAAATTCTGGAGCTGGATAATTCAATAAATGAGATGAAGTATTCACTAGCAAGCATTGGAAATAGAGCAGACCATATGGAAGAGAGAATTAGTAAGCTTCAAGACATAAATTTAGAAATAAAGAGGAAAGAGAAATAAGATATTAAAAAAATAAAGAAATTCTGTCAGAGTTTCCAACTCTTTTAGAAGGACAACATTAGAGTAATGGATATCCCAGAGGGAGAAGAGAGGAAAGAGGGAGAGTTTATTGAAAGAAATAATAGCTGAGAACTTCCCGAACCTGGGGGAAGGACCTGGATAAAGAAGTTCATGAAGCTAAAGAACACCTAATAATCTCAATGTAAAAAGGTCTTTTTCAAGATACACTACATTAAAATGGTCAAAAATCAATGCCAAAGAATTTAAGGCAAAGCAGGAAAAAACGATGGTAGTCTACAAAGAACCCCTATTAGGTTATCAACACATTTCTCAGCAGAAACTCTATAGGCCAGGAGAAAGTCAAATGACCCCCTCAAACTACTGAAAGATGGAAATGGTCACCTCAAGATACTCTATCCAGAAGAGTTATCATTCAGATGTGGAGGAGAAATAAAGACTTTCCCAGAGAAACAAAAGCTTGAGGTAATTCATCAATACTAGAACTTATCTTACAAAAAAATGTTAAAACAAACTTTTCTAACTCATCTCTTCTTTTGTTTCCTTTTGTTAAAAAGAAACAAAAAGGCAAAAGTACACAAGATTTTGAGTAAACTGATAAAGACAATCAGAAAATTGCGATTCCTTATCAGAATTGGCTTTTAAACACTTTACTGTAAGGCCCATGGACAGAGGAGCCTGGTAGGCTGCAGTCCAGGGGTCGCGAAGAGTAGGACACGACTGAGTGATTTCACTTTCACTTTTCACTTCCATGCATTGGAGAAGGAAATGGCAACCCACTCCTGGCTTCTTGTCTGGAGAATCCCAGGGACGGGGGAGTCTGGTGGGCTGCCACCAGGCTATGGGGTCTATGGGGTCGCACAGAGTTGGACATGACTGAAGCGACTTAGCAGCAGCAGCATAAAGGCTGAAAGAGGGAGTAGAAAAATAAACAATAGATACTTCAATTTGGTAACAAACCCACAGAATAAAAAGAGATATTTTGAGACAAGAAAATCATAAAAGGGAAAAAGGAAAGAACAGAACCCATATAGATAAACGAATATATGATGTTACCAGCGGTGGGACCTCCCTGGTGGTCCTGTGATTAAGACTGTGCCTTCTAGTGCAAGGGGTGAGGGTTTGATCCCTAGTCAGGAAGCTAAGATCCGTAAGCCTTGCAGCCAAAAAACCACACATGAAAAACACAAGCAATATTTTAACAAATTAAAGACTTTAAAAGATATTATCAACATAAAAAGAACTATTTTATCTGAGACAGTTTATAAAACTCTCATGGTAGCCAAAATATAAGTCTAAAGAAAAGACACAAAATCTTTAAAAAAAGCGGGAGTTGGGGGGGGATGAGAAAACATTGTAAATCCCCACCAAACCAAATGGCAGAGAGAAACACAAGGATAAAGCAACAGTAAAAATATGGAACAATTAGAAAAGATAAAATGGCAGTACAAAATTTTCCTCTGTCAATAATCACCCTAAATATAAATGGATTAAATCACATATATCAAAAGACACAGAATGGCTGTATGAATTTAAAAATAAGATGCAACTATATGCTGCCTCCAGGAGACTCATCTCAGCTCTAAAGGCAAATATAGGCTATAAGCAAAGGGAAGGAAGATGATTTTCCAAAAAATGGAAGCCAAAGCAAGTGGGTATAGCCATACTTGTACCAGACGAACTAGGCTTAAAGTGCAAAAAGGTAACAAGAGACAAAGATAGACATACTATAATGCTAATGGGGACAATTCATCAAGATGACATACAGTAATTAGTATATATGCATCTCACATAGGGACACCAAAAGATATTAAAAAAGTAACTAATAGACCTGAAGGGTAAAACTGACAGCAACACAATAATAAGGAAAGGACTTTCACACCCCCATTTATATCAATGGACAGATCAACAAGGAAACGGTTTCCTTACACGAAACATTAGGTCAGATGGATTTAATGGACTTACACAGGACATTCCATCCAACGGCAGAAAAATACACATTCTTCTCAAATGCATATGGAACCTTCTCAAGGATAGACCATCTATTGGGACACAGAACAAGTCTCTGTAAGATTAAGAAGACGGAGATCATATCAAGCATCTTCTCCAATCACAGTGGTATGAACTAGAAATCAACCACAAGAAGAAAGCTGAAAAAATTACAAATATGTGAAGACTGAACAACTTGCAATTGAACAACTATTGAGTCAATGAAAAAAATCAAAGGAGAAATCAAAAATTACTCAAAGATAAATGAAAATGCAACACAAGATCTATGGGGTGAAAGAAAAACAGTACTAAGAGAGAAATTTATTGACCGGGCCTACCTCAATAAACAAGAAAAATCTCAAATAAACAATCTAACCTTGTAACTAAAGAAAGCAGGGAAAGAAGAACAAATGAAGTCAAAAGTCAGTAGAAGGAAGAAAATAATAAAGATCAGAGAAGAAATAAAACAGGCAATAGAAAAGATCAATGAAACTAATATCTGTTTTTTTAAAAAAGATAAAATTGATAAAACTTTTAGCTAGCTTCACTAAGAAAAAGTAAAAAGTCTATGACAAGTAATATTAGAAAGCGAAGAGGAGAAATAACAATAAATAGCACAAAAATATGAAGGATTAAGACAGCTTTATGAACAGCTATATGCCAAACGAATCATACAACCTAGAAGAAATGGACAAATTCTTAGACTCATACAACCACCCAATACTAGATCATGAAGAAAAAGAAAATCTGAATAGCCTGACACTAGTGTAGAGATTGAAACAGTAAACAAAACGGTCCTCCCAAACAAAACTCCAGGACTGGAAAACTTCACAGGTGAAGGCTACCAAATATTCAAAGACGAGTTAATGCCTTCTCAAACTCCTCCAGAAAACTGAAGAGGAGGGAACACTTCTTAACTTATTTTATGAGGCCAACATCACCCTAATAGCAAAACCAGATGAGGACAACACACAAAAAGAAAATTACAGGCCAATATTTCTGACGAACACAGATACAAAAATCCTCAACAAGATATTAGCAAACCAAATCACATGTCATAATCAAGTCGGATTTATCACAGAGATGCAAGGATACTCCAACAGCTGCAAAATCAATATGCTACAGCGCATATACAAAATGAAGAATAAAAACCATATGATCATCTTAGTAGATGCAGAAAAAGCATTTGACAAGATTCAACACCAGTTTATGATTTAAAAACTCTCAGTAAAGTGAGTATAGAAGGAATGTACATCAACATAATAAAGGCTACATATGACAAACTCACAACTAACATCATGTTCAGTGGTAAAAAAAAACAAAACACGGAATGCTATCCCTCTAAAATCAGGAACAAGAAAAGAATGTTCACTCTTGCCATTCTTATTCAACATATGTTGGAATTTCTACCCAGAGCAATTAGTCAAAAATGTGGAGGGTGGGGGAATCCAAATTGGAAAAGAAGTAAAACTGTTACTGTTTGAGGATTACATGATTTTATGTATAGAAAACCCTAAAGACTCCATTGAAAGTCTGTTAGAAAAAATAAGCAAATATAGTATAGTCACAAGGTAAAAAATCAACATACAAAAATATATTGCATTTCTATACACTAACAGTGAGCTACCATCAGGAGAAATTAACACTTTTATTTACAAAAAAAGAACCTAGGAATAAACTTAACCAAGGAGTTAAAAGATTTGTATACTGAAAACTATAAGGCATTGTTAAAAGACATTAAAGAAGATGCAAATAAATGGAAAGATACCTGTGCTCTTGGATTAGAAGAATTAATGTCACCTTAGGTGATATGGACATTTTTATAATCTACAGATTCAATGCATTCACCATCAATATCTCAAGGACATTTTTCAGAGAAAGAGAGCAAAAAATTCTAAAATGTATGTGGAATCACAAAAGACCCCAAACAAATAAAGTCATCCTGAGGACAAATCACTCCCTGATTTCAATCTGTATTACAAAGGCACAGTAATCAAAACAGCATGGTATTGGCAAGGACTTCCCTGGTGGCGCAGACGGTAAAGCGTTTGTCTACAATGTGGGAGACCCGGGTTCGATCCCTGGGTTGGGAACATCCCCTGGAGAAGGAAATGGCAATCCACTCCAGGACTATTGCCTGGAAAATCCCATGGGCAGAGGAGCCTGGTAGGCTACAGTCCATGGGGTCGCAAAGAGTCGGACACGACTGAGTGACTTCACTCTCTCTCTAGATCAAGGGAAGAGAACTGAGAACACAGAAATAAACCCATGCATATATGGGCACTAATATTTAACAAGAGAGCAAAGAACATACAATGGAGAAAGGATAGTTTCTTCACGAAATGGTTTTGGGAAAACCGGTCAGTCACACGCAAAAAAATAAAACTACACCACTATCTGACACCAACTTATAATTGATTACAGACTTGAATGGAAGACCTGAAATCTTAAAACTCTAGCAGAAAGCATAAGCAATACATTCTTTGATAGTGGTTTTAAGAATATCTTTTTAGATATGTCTCCTCAGACAAGGGAATCAAGAGCAAAAATAAATAAATGAGATTGTATGAAATTAAAAAGCTTTGCATAGCAAAGGAAACCATCAATAAAACAAAAAACAGCCTGTAGCATGAGACAAGATATCTGCAAATGATATACTGGGTTGTCCAAAAAGTCCATTTGGCCATTTTACAGAAGAGCCAAATGAATTTTTTGGCCAACTCAATACCGCTCAGTCGTGTTCAAGTTTTTGCGACCCCATGGACTGTAGCCTGCCAGGCTCCTCTGTCCATGGGATTCTCCAGGCAAGAATATTGGAGTGGTGAGTAGCCATTCCCTTCTCCAGGGGATCTTTCTAACCCAGGGATCAGAGCCTGGTCTTCTGCATTGAAGGCAGATTCTTTACTGTCTGAGCCATCAGGGAAGCCCAATATTATCTGATAGAGGGTTAACATTCAAAATATATAAAGAACTCATACAAATCAATGAGAAAAAATAAACAGCTTGATTAAAAGGCAGAGAAGCTGAACAGACATTTTTTCCAGAGATGATATATAGATGGCCAACAGGTACATGAATGACGTTCAATATCACTAGTTATTAGGGAAATGTAAGTAAAAACCCCAGTGAGATATCACCTCATGCCTGTTAAAATGGATATTCCTAAAAAGGCAAGAAATCAGTGTTGGTAAGGAGGTGGAGAAAAGGGAATCTGCATGCAGTGTTGGTGGGAATGTAAATTGCTGCAGTCACTATGGAAAGCAGTATGGAGATTCCTCAGAAATATTAAGAATAGAGCCACCATATGATCCAGCTGTACCACTTATTCATATCAGCCAAGGAATAAACAGTAATTTGTAAAGAAACATGCATTTCTATGTTTATGGCGGCATTATTTACTATAGCCAAGATATGAAAAAAAATCTACATGTTCATCAACAGGTAAATAAAGAAGATATGACATGTATTATGTATGTGTACACACACATACACAGACACACTAGAATCTTATATTTTGAAAGTCAGACACATTCACATAACTTATTACAATCTATTTTATAATTGTTTTACTTTATTAATAATTATTGTTAATCTCCTACAGTACCTAATTTATAAATTAAACTTCATCATAGTGCATATGGGGTCGGTATTATTCCAGGTCTCAGGTATCCACTGGGAGTCTTGGGATGTATCCCCCTCAGGTAGGGGTGACTGAAAGTCAAAGTGTTAGTTGTGTCCGACTCTTTGTAACCCCATGGACTGTAGCTGGCCAGGCTCCTCTGTCCATGGGATTTTCCAGGCAAGAATACTGGAGTGGGTTGCCATTCATTTCTCCAGGGGATCTTCCCAACCTAGGGACTGATCCCAGGTCTCCTGCATTGCAGGCAGATTCTTTACCGTCTGAGCCACCAAGAAGCCCCACTGCATATATAAAAACACACCATTGCATCACATCTCATTGTCAAGGGATAGATCCAGACTTTATAATGCCCAAGTCAATCTTACTCATTTCCAGAACACACTAAGAAATGAGATGTGCCTGGTACCTGCTGTCTGGTTATTACTGGATGGCCCATTCAATCTTGGACCTGATTCCATGATAGGCAAGTAGCCTTGATAATAACAATCATGTCAAGGCAAAAATAAAGACTATAAAATAGGTCTTCAATTGAGAGTCCTGTCCAAAGATGAGAACTCCATCTTTTTATAAATGATGAAACCAGGACTCAGAGAGGTTAAGGAAACTTCTGGAGGCTTCATGCTATTACATGATAGAACCAGGTCTGTTTGATCCATACTTTAGCTTTTGTGATACTAAACATGAAATTAATGTTACCACATGCACCAGAAATTTATAATTCTTAAAAAATTATGCTTCTGATATGTAGTGCAGAGAAAATTAACATTCCTGAAGCTGATGGTGGGGTTATTTTCCTGATGAAGGTGAAAGAGGAGAATGAAAAAGCTGGCTTAAAACTCAACATTCAAGAAACTAAAGTCATGGCATCCTTTTCCATCACTTCATGGCAAATAGATGGGGAAAAAAGTGGAAACAGCAACAGACTATTTTCTTGGGCTCCAAAATCACTGCAGAAATTAAAAGATGCCACCATGAAATTAAAAGATGTTTGCTCTTCGGAAGACAAGCTATGACAAACCTAGTGTATTAAGAAGCAGAGATATCATTTTGCTGACAAAGGTCCACATAGTCAAAGCTATTCAGTAGTCATGTACAGATGTGAGAGCTGGACCATAAAGAAGGTTGAGCACCAAAGAATTGATACTTTCGAACTGTGGTGTTGGAGAAGACGCTTGAGAGTCCTTTAGACAGCAAGGAGATAAGTCAATCCTAAAGGAAATCAACCCTGAATATTGATTAGAAGGATTGATGCTAAAACTCTAATACGCTGGCCACCTGATGTGAAGAGCTGACTCATTGGAAAAGACCCTGATGCTGGGAAAGATTGAAGGCAGGAGAAGGGGACGACAGAGGATGAGATGGTTAGATGAGATCACTGACTCAGTGGACATGAGTTTGAGCAAACTCCAGGAGATGGTGAAGGACAGGGAAGCCCGACATGCTGCCGTCTATGGGGTCAAAAAGAGTTAGATAGACTTAATGACTGAACAACAAAGCATATAAAATAGAAGCAAACTTATAGGGCACGACCGCAGGTGGTACCAGTGGTAAAATCTGCCTGCCTCCAATGCACAAGAGATGTGGGTTCAATCCCTGGACTGGGAAGATCCCCTGCAGGAGGAAACGGCAACCCACTCCAGTATTCTTGCCTGAAGCCCCAAGGACAGAGGAGCCCGGTGGGCTACAGTCCATGGGGTCGCAGAGTCGGACATGACTGAGCTACTGAGCAGCAGCAGTGGTGCTCCTGGCAACATAGCTGCTCCCTGTCCCTTTTCCCATGGGAGGCCCATTTCATGTGAAATATACAACTGTTTTCACAGACTTCATGGATATTGAAATATTAGACCTATCAAACTAAAACAAAATCCAAAACAGGCACCACTAAAGCTCAGATCATTTCTGGCATATTATTAAGGGCAAAATAACAGTTTGAAAACAAAATAATGGAGGTTAGGCCCCAGACTTTGGGATATAGCAAGTATAATCACTGACTTGTTCTACAGGGATGAGGTTGAGATGAACGATTTGAAAATTGCATGAGATTTAGAAATGTCTGGCGTCCTTTACTTCCCTCTCGCTGGGAGCGTGTTTCATGGAAATTTAGCCTCATCTGACTTGAGGTGTCATGCACTTTTCCATGTGTGCCTGAGTTTTTCTTTCCAGGGTGGTTTGAGGGGCTGCTTATGAAATATATTTATAGATCATTTCATGTGAAAAGGTTAGGGCTGTTTGCATTGAGTTCTAGGAGACATCCAGAGACAATTAGGGTGACAAAGGTCAAAGGGCAGGGAACTTCCTTGCAAAAAACAAAACAAAACATCAAGGTCTTTTTCCTCTTTAGTGCTTGTCTGGGTGGGACATTCTGCTGTGACCTCAGGCGTCTGGGCTCACAGGTGTGGTCTCTGACTGGGAAGATAGTTTCCTCAGGACATCACATTGTTTTAAATTTTATTTATTTATTATTAATTTTTTTGATGTGGACCATTTCTAAAGTCTTTACTGAATTTGTTACAATATTATTTCTGTTTTATGTTCTGTTCTTTGGCCACGAGGCCCGTGAGATCTTAGTTCCCTGACCAGGGATCGAACCCACTGCATTGGACGGTGAAGCCTTAACCACTGGACCACCAGGGAAGTGCCACCTTCCTTCCTTAGGGTCCCTTTTTATCTTTTCCTCAAATAAGGCTGTGATCTCTGTGACCTTATATGATCCTCATCTTCCAGTCCCTGTCCCATCACAGGACTTCCGGGAGGTTGGGGTTAGAATGAAGACCGGTAATAAAAAAGTGTGTTCAGCGTAAATGTGGTTTTGCAGGTGGCCTGAGGACCAAGTTGGAGTGAGGGAAGGGGGCCTTCTCCAGGGACACAGTGTTTACCAGCCCAGTGGATTCCTCAGGGACTGGGGACGGAAGGTCCATCTCGGCACTGTGCCATTGCCACACATTTTTAATTCCCTGTGAGCTGTGTGGGGACAAGCTCTTGTTGTTTTTAGTCCCTAAGTCATGTATGACTCTTTTGTGACCCCATGGACTGTAGCCCACCAGGCTCCTCTGTCCAAGGGATTCTCCAGGCAAGAATACTGGAGTCGGTTGCCATTTCATTCTCCAGGGGAATCTTCCCAACCTAGGAATCGAATCCCCGACTCCTGCCACATCTCTTGCATGGCAGGCGGGTTCTTTATCGCTGAGCCACTGGGAAAGCTCCGGGGACAAGTTGGGCAGAGGTTAAAGGGCTCATAAATTGTTAGCAACATGTACCAAGTTCAAAATGACTTTCATGTAACAGATTCTCAAGGAAGGTAGTGTGACGATTCTAACCCCCGTCCACAAGAGGGGGCAACTGAGAGTCCCTCATGGGAAGCAAGTGGTTGCCAAGGCTGGTGGTTGGCAGTGCTGGAACCTGCCCTCTGACCCCAGGATCCCTTCCACCCTGTGGTCCCACCTCCCTCCTGGGGAAGCAGCAGGAAGGAGGGAACTGAGGTTCTGGGGCCCTGACACCAGTTGCTGTTCTCCTTGTCGACTCCCATGGGGACAGGCGTTCACCCCTAGTCCAGTTGGGCCCAGGGTTTGATGGACAGTGAAAGTCTGAGCCGGGCTTTCTCAAGAAAATCCCCAAAGCTTTTGTTCACCCGTAGATGCACATTTCAGTGAATCTGAAATTTTTACGACAGCTCCCTTCGGGCAGTTATTTTTTTTGGAAGCTGTTCAGGTTTGGGAAGCTTGGACTTAGTTAAGAGCAATGTGGTAACCAAGGCTCTGGCAAGAGAATGTTCCAAATTCCCCAGCCAGCTCTCCCCCTGTAAGGCAAACCAGGGCAGCCCCTGGTGACCGACGACCAACCACAGGCTCTGTGCCCCAGACCCTGCTTTGTTCTGGAGACACAGCTCCTGAGAGATACTAGGGAGGATCAGGGCAAGGATGATTCTAGAAGCCCCAGCCTCTGCTCCAGGAATACCTCCAACTCGCTTTCCTATGTAAGCCCTCTTATTGAGGCAGTCTATACATAAGATACAAGGGCTTCCCTGGTAGCTCATACAGTAAAGAATCCACCTGCAGTGCAGGAGACCAGGGTTCAATCTCTGGGTCAGGAAGATACGCTGGAGAAGGGAATGGCTACTCACTCTAGTGTTCTTGCCTGGAGAAGCCCAGAAGCAGAATCCCATGTAGCCTGCGGGCTACAGTCCGTGGGGTCACAAAGAGTCAGATGCAACTGAACACTTTCAGTTTCAAAGACAGTCCATCTCTATTATTTGCCTGGAAGTAAAATTAGAAGGCTTTCTAATATTTTTCGTCTCTACTTCCATATTCTAGTGGAAATTCAATTTAACACCCACCATGATTTATTATTTTGTAGCAAAATAAAACTAGATAGATCTTTTACTTGATGTGGATGCCAAAGCGACTCACATTTACAGCATCCGTAATTGTTTGGTGGTGGTGGCGGTTTAGTCACTAAGTCGTGTCAGACTCTTGTGACCCCATGGACTGTAAGCCTGCCAGGCTCCTCTGTCCATGGGATTTTCCAGGCAAGAATACCGGAGTGGATTGCCATTTCCTTCTCTAGGGGATCTTCCTGACCCAGGAATCAAACCCAGGTCTCCTATATTGTAGGCAGATTCTTTACCAACTGAGCTATGAGGGAAGTTCCCATAATTCAGTTCAGTCAGTTCAGTCGCTCATAATTGTTTACCTCCAAATAAACCTTTTGAATGGAACAATCCACAAAATACTTCCTACAGAGAGAAAGTAGGCTCATCTGATTTCTTAGTGTGTCCTGGGGGTTGGATTGACTTGAACATTACAAAGTAAAACGTGTATCTGTCTCACAATGGGATCTGATGCAATGATATATTTTTAAATATACAGTAGGCACCCCCCAGGCTTCCTGTGTGGCTCAGTGGTAAAGTATCTGCCTGCCAACGCAGGAGACGCAGGTTGGAACCCTCGGTTGGGAAGATCCCTTGGAGGAAGAAATGGCAACCCACTCCAATATTCTCGCCTGGAGAATCCCATGGACAGAGGAGCCGGGTGGGCTACAGTCCATGGGGTCACAAAGAGTCAGACATGACTGATCAACTGAGCATGTATGCATGCATCCCTTACATGAGGGGGATACATAAGTGAAGCCGCAAATAGTACCAAACCCCATACATACTATGATGAATTTTAATGTATAAATTAGGTACTGTAAGAGGTTAACAACGAAAGGGACTTCCTTGGCGGTTCTGTTTGTGCTTGCAAAGCAGGGAGCTACAGGCTTGATCCCTGGTTGGGGAACTAAGATCCCACATGCTGCATCCAAAAAATTAAAAACAACAACAAAAAAAGCAAAACAACACAACAACCCCCCACCAGTCCCACAAAAACAAAAAAACAAGGAGAGTGTGAGAAACTGTCAAGGCCAAGAAGCACCTAAGGAGTCATGACAAATAAACGTAATGTATCCTGGAGGGGGATCCTGGAAAAGATAAAAGACATCAGGGGAAATCTGAATAAAATCGGGATTAAAAAAAGAAACAAAGTAGAACAATTATAAAAATATACTGTAATAAAGGTTATGTGAATGTAGTCTGTCTTTCAAAATACCTTATTGCGTGGATTTAACGCCTTTTCTGTCTTAACCAAGCACCTATGTGCTGCGGCCGTGACTTTTGCAGTTTGAGATGGGACAGTAAGTCTAGCACGAATTTCTTTTTTCCTTTTCCACTACATCACGGACTGATTTATTCTTACCGTAAATCTTAGCACCCTCACCATATGATATTCTTTCTTTTTCTTATTAAGTTGAGAACTTTCACACTTTCACATAAAGGAAACACTGTCTGGTTTCTCTTTGGCACACATTTCCATCCTTACTCCAGACTCCTCGTGCACTCTGGAGTCATTATTAAGTCAGGTAAGGGTCACTTGAACACAACTGATAACAGAGTTGGCTACTAAGTAACTAACGGGTGGTGGATATGCTAGACAGAGGTATGGTATGATTCATGTTCTGGGTGGGAGGGAGCTGATGTGAGATTTCACGCATGACTCAAAGCAACAAGCAGTTTATAACTTATGAGTTGTTCAGTTCTAGAATTTTCCATTTAATATTGTTGAAATGCAGTTGACTGCAGGTACCTGAAATGGCAGAATGCAAAACCACGGATAAAAGATGACTGTTGTCATCTCCTTTATTGCCTGTGCACTCCTTGAGGGCAAAGAGTGTATCCCACCTGCCTCTGTGGCCTCAGCATATGGTCTTGACTATTGATTTGTTTTAAATCAAGGAAGCAAAAGTTCTGTCTTTATTATTTGAAAAGTTCGTTCTAAAAGACCCAGGAAGACTAATCTTAGAAAGGAAAGAAGTCTTTTGAAAACACCAGTACAGATGTTGAAATCACTGAAAGACACCTTAGCATTTCCTCGCCAATTCAGGCAAGTTATCTGTGGATGCCTGGGCTTCTGAGTGGAGACTAGGTAACAGTCCCAGGAGCCACGCTCGTCCTTCTGCCCTGAAGCAGGGGGGTAGTACAGAGCTCATCGCCAGTCGATGAGGAAGATATTCTGAGCCTCATTTCATAAACACAGACACTGAAACAGTGAGATCAGGTAACTGCTAACACATTCTTAGCAGACTCTCTGCTTGAGAGTCACAAACCATTTGAAGCTTAATTTTGTAAAGGAAAAAAGGGGAGGGGCAAGGAGAGTTATTTATATTAATGCAAATATATGGAATCTAGAAAAATAGTACAGGCGATCTTATTTGCAGGGCAGGTATAGAGACACAGACATAGAGAACAAATATATGGACACCAATGGGGGAAGGAGGTGGGTAGGAGGAACTGGGGATTGGGGTGGACATATACACGACCGTATATATAAAACAGGTAACTAATGAGACCCTACTGTCCAGCACAGGGAACTCTACTCAGTGCTCTGGGGTGACCTAAATGGGAAGGAAGTCCAAAAGGGAGGGAGTATATGTATTCACATGACTGATTCATTTTGTTGCATAGCAGAAAGTAACACAACATTGTAAAAGAGCAATAAAAAATTAAAAAATAAAAAAGAGTTGGGGAAAACAAAGAATCCCAGGATATTTTGCACAACCCAAAGGCAGACTTGCCACTAGACCCAGGAAGGTATTGAGTTCAAATCAGTAAAGTGCTGGGAGCCCAGGAAACACACCCATGATTCTCTTGTGCAGAATGGTTTCTTCTTCTTGACATCCTCATCCGTGGAGAGAATAATGGCTGCTCCACAGCTCAAGTCATGTATTAGAGGAAAGCACTATAGTATACATATATATAAATTATACTACAATATTTGTTAATTATATATATTATATATGTATACTATATATTATATGCATAATATATATAGTATATATAATAGCCATATATTATTTGCACTCACAAAATCTGATTGCTTCTGTCTCAATTCTAAACTCCTTAGAAAAACAATTGCATATTCTTAGAAGGGCCTGGGAAGAAGGCAATGGCATCCCACTCCAGTACTTTTGCCTGGAAAATCCCATGGATGGAGGAGCCTGGTAGGCTGTAGTCCATGGGGTCGCTAAGAGTCGGACACGACTGAACGACTTCACTTTCACTTTTCACTTTCCTGCATTAGAGAAGGAAATGGCAACCCACTCCAGTGTTCTTGCCTGGAGAATCCAAGGGACTGGGGAGCCTGGTGGGGACAGAGTAGGACATGACTGAAGCGACTTAGCAGCAGCAGCAGCAGAAGGGCCTGGAGCCAGGCACACAAATATGGTTGTAAGAGTCTCTCCACATGAGAAACATTGAAAGTCAGATTCTAGGCAAACAATGCCAAGTGCACACAACTAGTAAAACCTAAATTTCTTTGTGAAGACAGACTCTGGGCTTTTTCTACTGCATGATGCTTTGAAAAAAGCTGTTTGATATTTTTTCTTGTCCTTTTTAGCCTCCCAAGAACGTCATCAGTTTAAAATCCATATGACCTCAATAGATGCAAAAAAAAATCTGACAAAATTCAATGCACGTGTTCAAGGCAACTCTCAAAATTGGTACACAGAGACCATCTCAACATAATAAGGGCCAACCTGGTGGCTCAGAGGGTAAAGCGTCTGCCTGCAGTGCAGGACACCTGGGTTCAATCCCTGGGTCGGGAAGATCTCCTGGAGAAGGAAATGGCAACCCACTCCAGTATTCTTGCCTGGAGAATCCCATGGACGGAGGAGCCTGGTGGGCTACAGTCCACGGTGTTGCAAAGAGTCGGACGCGACTGAGCGACCTCACTCACTCACTCATGGTCATGTATGGATGTGAGAGTTGGACTGTGAAGAAGGCTGAGCGCCGAAGAATTGATGCTTTTGAACTGTGGTGTTGGAGAAGACTCTTGAGAGTCCCTTGGAGTGCAAGGAGATCCAACCAGTCCATTCTGAAGGAGATCAGCCCTGGGATTTCTTTGGAGGGAATGATGCTAAAGCTGAAACTCCAGTACTTTGGCCACCTCATGCAAAGAGTTGACTCATTGGAAAAGACTCTGATGCTGGGAGGGATTGGTGGCAGGAGGAGAAGGGGATGACAGAGGATGAGATGGCTGGATAGCATCATTGACTCGATGGACGTGAGTCTGAGTGAACTCCAGGAGATGGTGATGGACAGAGAGGCCTGGTGTGCTGCGATTCATGGGGTCGCAAAGAGTCAGACATGACTGAGCGACTGAACTGACCTGATGACAAACTTACAGCTAACATTATACTCAATGGTGAAAAGTTGAAAAATCTTCCTTTAAAATCAGGAACAAGACAAATATGCCAATTCTTGCCAAATCTATTTAATGTACTATTGGAAGACCTGGACACAGTAATCAGACACAAAAAAGAAATGAAAGTCATCCAAATTGGAAGGGGAGAAGTAAAAACTATCTGTAGATGACATTATATATAGAAAACTCTAAAGTTTCCACCAAAAAAACTGAAGAGTTCATCAATGCATTCAGTAAAGTTGCAGGATACAAAATTAATATAATGAGACCTATTGCATTTCTAAGGGCTTCCCTGGTGGCTCAGATGGTAAAGCATCTATACACTAATGATGAATTATGAGAAGGAGAAAGCAAGAAAATAACTTCATTTTACATCTGATCAAAAAGAATAAATATCCAGAAATAAATCTAACTAAGGAAGCTTCCAAAACTTTGGCCACTTGATGCGAAGAGCCGACTCACTGGAAAAGATCCTGATGTTGGGAAAGATTGAAGGCAANTCATTTTACATCTGATCAAAAAGAATAAATATCCAGAAATAAATCTAACTAAGGAAGCTTCCAAAACTTTGGCCACTTGATGCGAAGAGCCGACTCACTGGAAAAGATCCTGATGTTGGGAAAGATTGAAGGCAAAAAAAAAAAGGAGAGGTTTGATAGAAAACCACAAAATTCTGTAAAGCAATTACCCTTCAATAAAAAATAAATTAATTAAAAAAAAATAGGAGACGGGCGCAGCAGAGGAGGAGATGGTTAGATGGCATCACCATCTCAATGGACATGAATTTGAGCAAATTCCGGGAGACAGTGGAGGACAGAGGAGTCTGGCCTGCTGCAGTCCATGGGGTCACAAAGAACTGGACACGACTTAGCGACTGAACAACAGCAAGGATGTAAAAGTTCTGTACTCAAAATAGTACAAGACATTGATGAAAGAAATTGATGATATAGATGGAAAGACAACTGTTTGCAGATTTAAGGATTCAGATGTTAAAATGACCATACTGCCCGAGGCAATCTACAGGCTCAATGCAATCTCTATCAAAATATCAACCGCATTTTTCACAGAACTAGGACAAATAATTCTAAAATTTGTATGGAATCAAAGTCCTCAAATAACCAGAGAAATCTTGATAAAGAACAGAGCTGCAAATATCACGCTTCCTGACTTTTGCTGACAAAGCTACAGTCATCGCAACAGTGTGGTACTGGCACAAAAACAGACACACAGATTAATGGAATGAAATGCAGAGTCCAGAAGCAAGCACACACTTACGGGCAATTAATCTGTGGCAAAGGAGCCAAGAGCATACAGACGGGGAAAGACGGTCTCTCCAATAAACGGCGCTGAGAAATCTAGACAGCTACATGTTACAGAATGCAATTAGAGTATTTCCTCACAACATCCATAAAAAATAAACTCAAAATGGATTAAGGACCATAAAACTCATGGAAGAGAACGTAGGCACAACACTCTTTGACATTACTTGTGGCAATATTTTCGGGGAGATGTCTCCTAAGGCAAAGGAAACAACAGCAAAAATAAACAAAAGGGACCTAATTAAACTTGAAAGCTTTTGCATAGCAAAGGAAGCCATTAACAAAAAGACACCCTACTGAATGGGAAAAAAATATTTGCAAATATATATAAGTGATAAGGGGTTAAGATCCAAGATATATAAACAGTTCCTACAACTCAATATCAAACAGACAACCCAATGTTAAAAATAGGCAGAAGACCTAAATAGTCATTTCTCCAAAGAAGACATACAGGTGGCCAACAGGCAAATGAAAAGATGCTCAACATCACTAATTATTAGTGTAAATGACTAAAATGAATTATCACTTCATATCAGTTAGAATGGCCCATTGTGAAAAAGTCTACAAACAAATCCTGGAGAGGGTATGGAGAAGAGAGAACCCTCCTACCTTGTGGGTGGGAAAGTAAATTGGTGCATCCACTATGGAAAAATAGCATACCTTCCAAGCTTCACGTAGCTTAGATAGTATGTCACAGGACTCTCAACCACCCCCTAGAAGTAACACCTCTGATGTATGGGTTACAATAACAGTTGCTTAAGTTGTTTTTAAAAACTATTTATTGCCTAACCCAAACTGGTTGAGACCACTGACCATTCAGCTGGGCCTGTGTGAATGTCCAATGGATGACCTTTTGATGTCAGGGGGCCAAAAACCCTACCCTCAGATCATGCTAAAGCTGCCGTTTTCTGAAATGCTTTCCATGAAGCCTGATACTCAGCTGCAACCTGCACAGAACAAGTATGCCTTTCCTGGTGGCTCAGATGGTAAAGAATCTGCCTGCAATGCAGTAGACCTGGGTTTGACCCCTGGGTTGGGAAGATTCCCCGGAGAAGGGAATGGCTACCCACTCCAGTATTTTGGCCTGGAGAATTCCACGGGCACAGGAGCCTGGCAGGCTACAGTCCATGGTTTTGCAAAGAGTTGGACACAACTGAGCAACTTTTCACTTTCCTGCTTCCAGTTGCCTCCCATGCAGCTCTGACCACTCTCTACTCTTTACCCAAAAGTACCCTGAGGCTCTCCCCCACCCCCACCTTCAGGGAGGCAGGTTTGACACTTATTCTCTCATCTTCTCACTTGGCTGCCTCATGAGTAAACCCTTTCTTTACTACAAACATCGACGTCTCAGGGTTTGGCTTCATGCACACTGGGCAAAAGGCCCTGGTTTGGTTACACCCTCCTCTCTAAAAACAAGTCCCTGTCGTCTGCTCTCGCCCATGGTTTGCCATGTTCTGTATATCCTGATTGGAGTCTCTGCAGTTCATGAATAAACTCATTTTGCTGGTAGCACAACTGACTCTTTTGTTTTTTAAAGGTCAGTATTATGTGGTGACCTGATGTCGAGTCCAAAGGAGACAAACCCCTGAGAAATTAACAAACCCTGGAACATGAGGTACCCAGTTAGGCCCTTTCTGTCCTCTGCTTCTGTCAGTTGACTTCTTTCTCTCGGTAAGTCTCCTCTCAGATGCGAGCTCCCTCCTTTCAGTTGAGCTCTGGTTTTACTTGGGATCTGTTTAGAGGTTTGCCCTTTCTGGTGTGTGCTTGTTCGTTTTTTTGAACCTCTGGATTTGAGTAATGGCATCTTAATCTGTTAAATTTTCTTAGGAGGGTCTTCTTCCTGGGGCCCCAGCAGGTTTTATGTTTAAAAAACTTGTACAAATATTTTGGTATTACTTATATGGACATGAGTTTGAGCAGGCTCCAGGAGTTGGTGATGGACAGGGAAGCCTCGTGTGCTATAGCCCATGGGGTTGCAAAGAGTCAGACATGACTGAGTGACTCAACTGATATGTGGAATCTAAAAATCATACAAATGAACTTATTTACAAAACAGAAACAGACTTATAGACATAGAAAACTAATTACCAAAGGGAAAGGGGGCTAGGGGAAGGACAAATTAGGAGCTTGGATTAACAGATACAGGCAGTTATCTGTTAATGACAAGGACCTACTGTATAGCACAGGAAACTATATTCAATATCTTGTAATAACCTCTAACGGAAAAGCTTTGGAAAATGATATATATACAGACTATCTAAAAAACTGGACCACTTTGCTGTACACCTGAAAACTACATTGTAAGTCACTAGACTTTAATAAAAAACCTAACCAAAAAAACAAAAAATCATATACCCATTTTAAACTAATCGGACCAACTTAACCAAAATCAATTTAGAACTCCAACTGCCATTATGGGGACTTTTGATCTCCTCAGACTTGCTTCTCTTAGAACCAGATTAGAAGACTGAAGCTGTAAAATAAAACAAATGGGACACCATTTTCAATTGGTATCTTGAGGCTTCTAAGCATATCTGAAACTCTAAAATTGCCTGTTTACAAAATAATATTTCTAAATTAATCAATGTGAACCAACAATTGAAAAAAGACAAAAGAAAAAAAAAAACCTCTGAAGCCCCTTTCTCCCCTTTCCCATCCTTTGTTTCCATCCCCACCTCCTTCATACCCTCTTCTTCCTCATTCAAATTGTCTCATTGAACTTTGTTTTTTCCTGAAACTGTCCCTACTTCTTCCTCACCTGAACCCATCAAAACCTGTCCCATTAGAGTCATACCCTCTGCAGACTCTCATGCTAAGCCCCTAATTTCCAATGACCCCCAAATAAGGATCAACTACAAGCCACAAGGCTTTTCCTAGTAAGGATCCCTTATATTTGCTGAGAAATTTAGTATAGCATGGACTTCCTTACCAATCAAGTCACCTCCAGACTGGACTGAGTCCCATTGTAACTACTGCCAGAAATCCCCCTGATCCTTACTGGACAGCATCTTGACCCCAAACTAGGCAAAAATGCCCACCCCAGTACTCACTCACTCTTTTCGATAACACTGACGGGTTGTGGTTTACCGTCTCTTATTGTGAAGCACGGGCTCTAGGCACGTGGGCTTCAGCAGTGGCAGATTGCAGGCTCTAGAGCACAGGCTCAGTAACTGTGGCCCATGGCTTAGTTTTTGCATGGGATGTGGGTTCTTCCGGGACCAGAGATTGAACCTGTGTCTCCTGCATTGAAAGCATGGGGTCCTTGGACCCTCAGGGAAGTCTCTTCCTTGCCAATTTATTTCTATTTTATAAGTTGGATGTTTGGATTATTTTACATTGCCTTATAATTTGGGTCCACTAATATTCCACCAGCTTGGGTGGAACTGGCTTCCCAAGGGGCTTAGCGGTTAAGAATCTGCCTACAATGCAGGAGACTCAGGTTTGGTCCCTCAGTCGGAAAGATCCTGGAGTAGGAAATGGCAACCCACTCCAGCATTTTTGTCTGGAAAATCCCATGGACAAAGGAACCTGGTGGGCTACAGTCCATAGGGTTGCAAAGAGTCAGGCCTGACTGAGCACGCATGCACTATTCAAGACACAACAGCTTAAAATTAGTATTATCGTATTCTTGAAAACTTTTTTCTTTAATATCAAAAATAATTGTGCTGGCTGTAGTAGGCCTGTGTGAGTCATATGTATACTTTGCACAGATTCCTCTATGCTCTTTCAAACATGTATCAATCTATGCATACATATTTAAGGGTTCTCCTCTGAAGAGGAGTAGGACATGCCACCCCAAAATATGCCTCTTGGGCACATTGACTACTCTGAATTAAAGTTACTTAAGAAACAGTCATTGCAAGAAGGACACTTTTGTCCCCCTGAAAGCAGGAAATAAATTTCCCACGTGACATGTGTCTCCCTGTACCAGGAGGGTGGAAGGCACTCTTATCACTGCAAACAGGGAATTCAGGGCCCCAAAGGCTGTATGAACAAAACTTGTTGCTTCACTGATTTGCTAACCCAGGTTCAAACCCAGTCTTATCACTGCTTCACAAATGTATTGTTTCCTTGTTTAAAAGGCACAAAAGCTGCCTGCATTGGTCAACTTCTTTGTGTCTAACAGTCATATGAGTTGCCAGCTGTGTGAAATTTGTTTTTCTCCTTTTAATCTGTCTTGTGTCAATTTAATGGTCCAACCAGCAAAGGAACCCAAGAGAGAAGGAAGTCTTTCTCGCCTACACCCCTCCAGAATGTGTAAGAATGGGATGAGACTGTAACTCGTTACTCTATAATGCGTTTCCCTTTGCCCACCCCCTCGCCTCGCACTTCACAATAAGGAGGTATCTCAATTTATTTAACTATGTGCTACAGATGGTTAAGTCATTTTCAGGTCTTTTACTGCAGAAAACATCCTTACATGTATACCCTTGGAATTTAGATAATTTATTTCTGGAGGATAGATACCTAAATCTAAGGTATACATATTTAAATTGTTAAAGATACCATCAAGTTGCTTTCCTAAAAGACTGGTGCGATTTCTACTTCCATTAGTAAATGTATGAAAGTGTTGGTTCCACCCTCATCCTTGCCACCATCACAATTTTTGTTTTTTACCTTTTTCTCAATATGATGGAAAGAAAATTATTTTTCACGTTTCTCTGAAAGAAGCTGACCATCTTATTTTGCATATTATTTCTAGTGCTTGGGGTTGGGCATAAGACTTTTATTGGTTTGTCCTGACTTGCTGACATGCCACCTCTCTTAAATACTGTACATATTTTCTTGCAATTATATTTTCTGTATGCTTTCTTGAAGTCAGAAATTTCACTTTTTTACATGGTTAAATCCTTTAGTATTTTCCTTTGTAATTTCTAGGTTTCCTTTATAAAAGTCTCTTTTACTCTTAGGTTAAATATTTTTCTATATTTTCTAAGACATTATTTCCTACATTTTTCTCATGTGTTTATTTTTACGCTTAGTTCTATAATTCTAGTAAAATTAATATTCTTTATGTTATGATGTAGGAGTTTAGTTCTGTTAGACATCAACTATGCAGATGTCTTTAAGCAAATCAGCTCTTCATGCCTGTCACACTGAAACATGCATAAACTACAGTTTCTACTGCTTTTGTGCTTCCAGTGCCAGGGGTGTGGGTTTAATCCCTGATGGGGAATTAGAGATCCCACATGCCGCCCCAAAAAAACAAAACAACCAATGCGTAAACTTGTTACCTTACGGTGCAGCGTGTCAGAAGCCCAGCTCAGGTCTCACGAGGCTAAAATCACAGGGCCAGCTCTGTTCCGTCCCGAAAGCCCTAAGGGGGAGTCCAGTTCCTCACTCCTTCAGGTTGTTGGTAGAATGTAATTCTTTTCAGGTCCCCATTCCCTTGATGGCTGTCAGCTGGGGGCCCTTCCCAGCTTCTGGAAGCTGCCTGGATTGTCTGGGTCATGGTCCCATTCCTCAATCTTAGACACCAGCAGTGGTGGGTGGGGTGCCTCTCACGGTTCTAATCTCTCCTGCCCCTTCTCCCTTCATTCATTTCTCTGAACTGCTCCTTCTGCTTCCCTTTTACAAAAAAAAAAAGTTTTGGCCATACCCTGTGGCAGGTGGGACCTTAGTTGCCCGACCAGGGATGAAGGGAAGTCCTCCTTGTTCATTTTTAAGAGCTCAGGTGGTTACACTGGGACCACTTGGATAATTCAAGGTAATTTCCCTATTTTAAGGTAACCTTAAGTCCATCTGCAAAATGTCTTTTGCCCTGTTAAGAATATATATTCACAGATTCCAGAGATTAGGGTACAGGTATCTTTCGGTTTGGCACGTGTGTGGGTGAATGAGTAGGGGCAAATTTCTGCTAACTGGAGTTGCATTTCATATTACATTTTCATCTATTTGGGGTCTAGGGTCCACACCTCTAGGCTCTAGATTATTGATGGATATATCTTATTCTATATTGCCAATTCTACGTTGGCTTGATCATAGTTAAAGTATTTGGTGAGAAAATTTCCTTTCAATTAATCTTTTTCAAAATTGTCTGGGCAATCCTTATCCAGACTTTCTTCTAGCCTCTTATATGACAGCCACAGTGATTTTGGTCCAATGCAGGTTTGATCCCTGGGTTGTGAAGACCCTCAGTAGAGGGAAATGGCAACCCACTCCAGTATTCTTTCCTGGAGAATTCCATGGACAGAGGGACATGGCAGGCTACAGTCCATGGGGTCCCAAAAGAGTCAGACACCACTTAGCGACTAGACAACAATGGTGATTTTTGGTAGTAATTTTGAAGTTGTTTCAACAGGTAGGTGGGAGTGTAAACATTCCATTAAAAATTTCTAAATATTTTAAGTCTTATACTAAACATTTAATAAAAATTCTTAGGCTATTGCTTTCAAACTCTGGGACTACTGACAGTAAGGATTTTGCAGTTTGGGTACAAACATTTTAATAAGGACTAACTGGCTTCCCTGGGTTGTTTGGGAGAATGAACTACTATAAATAAATTTCTGACCTTTTGGACACAAGAATATATAGAGCTGCCCCTGTGAGAAGCGGTTTTGTGGTGAATCAATCCAAGTGACTTATTGCCCTTGTCACTGTGGACTCTGGCTTGGGGAGCTCATATATACAAAAAGTTCGNAGGGAATTCACAGCCACCAAGAAGCCATCCTAAGGCCCTAGATCCATACTGTCATGTTCTGTAGTTTTATTTGCAGAACCACCATGAGAAGGCTTTTTATGATCATTTTACAGATGAAGAACCTGAGGTTCAGAGTGGTTCCATGATGTGTTACAGCCATGCCAGAGCTGGGGAGGAAGGCTTCCTCCCATGTATTCTCTGAGCCCACGATCGTGCCTGCTTTGCAGGAGAGCCTCTCAGGGAACAGGAAACTCGGGATGAGATGACATCCCGCCACACCTGCACGAAGGTTCTTGGCCCCTCTGCAGCTGCTCCTTTGCCACCACAGCCAGGAGCTTCTCCTAGGGTCCCCATAACTTGCTGTGTGCTTAGGCACTCAGTCATGTCTGACTGTTTGTGACCCCACGGGCCACAGCCGGCCAGCCTCCTCTGTCCATGGGATTTCCCAGGCAAGAATACTGCAGTGGGTTTCCATGTCTTCCTCCAGGGGATCTACCTGACTCAGGGATGGAACCTGTGTCTTCTGCATCTCCTCATTGCAGGCAGATTCTTTACCACTTAGCCACCAGGGAAGGTCCATTGCTTACCCAAGCATAAAACCTTCTACCTCTTCCCTCTCCAAGGACTCAACCCTTCCAACCACATCAAGTCCAGTGAGCTCCTTGTGGCTGCACCTGCTCCTGCCATGTCCTTCCCACCAACAGGACGCTTCTTCACTCTCCTTGTCCTTCCTGCTCCAATCATGCACCCCTTAATTAATCAGTGAATGTATACGATGTGCCAGGACTCACAGGGCACTGGGGATACCACAGTGAACAAATGAGGCTCCTGCCCATATCCAGTTGAGCAGGTTGGGAGACAAGAATAAACTCATGCATCAACAAGGAACCATCCCCGTTGGTAGGAAGTGCTGTGAAGAAAATGTATCCAGGCAAATGTTGACAGGTGTGACTGGGGCTAACACTTTAAATCAAGTGTCAGAGAAGGCATCTTTGATAAGGCACCAACCACGTGAAGATCTGTCGAAAGAACATTCCAGGAGGATGAACCAGTAAACACAGATACCCTGAGGTGGGGAGGAGCATGGATGTTCAGGAAATAAAAGGAGGCTGGAGTGGCCAAACTAGATGATGGAGGGGAAGGGAGGGCAGAAAGGCAAGGCCACCTCACATAAGGTTAAAGGGGTCTTTTGAGCCCAGCAAGAAGTTTGGATTTTACTCAAAGTGTGGTCAAAGATGACAAAGGGCTTTAACTAGGTCAGGGGTAGTTATCATTTACATTTGTATAAGTTACTCTGCTGTGCAGAATCGATCAGCAGGGCAAGTGTGGAAGCAGGAAACCACTGGAAGAGCTTGGTTATGAGTTTCCAGAGGCTTGGGTGAGCCTGGTGGCAGTGGAGACAGTCAGCAGAGGGTGGGTCCGGGGTACATTCTGCAGGCGGAACCAATAGGGTTGTTCATAGAATAGACATTGGCATGGAAAACAGACATCAAAGTTTACTCTAATAAGAAATATGCACCCCAGCTGTGATTACACCAGTAAACCATTCAGAAATGTTCAATGACTCCCAAGTGCTCTGGAATAATGTCTAAACACCTTAGCCCAGACCTGCCTTCCTCTCTCTTCCCAACCTTACATCCCTGTTTATTTTCATACATCACTCCAGCCAAATTGGACTTCCTATATTCCTTTTCCTTAAGATTTCCCCCTGGGCCCATTGTTGTGAACTGTGCTTCCCAGCTCCTTTACCCCCATGAACTGAAATCTATTATTTTTTCTTTCTTTCTTTCTTTTTAAGTTTTGTTTACTTCTTGGCCAGGTCATGTGGCATGTGGGAATTTTAGTTCCCTGACCAGGGATCAAACGTGTGCCCTTGCAGTGGAAGTACGGAGTCCCTACCACGAGACCACCATGGAAGCCCCTGAAGTTTACTCCTTAGCTCCAATGCCATTCATACAGAAGGTGAGTATACTCTCACCGCTTTAGGGTGAGAGTATCTGACTCACCTTTGAGGCCCTCTTAGTGACTAACAAAGTATATGAACTTATTCACCTTCCCCTATCCCTAGCTCCCTGCCACACATACACACACGCCTGCCCACAGCACTGCCGTGTGCCACAGGGTGCTCGGAAAGAGTACTGGGTCCCCTGTGCACCACAGAAGCTCAAATCAGGGCTCCTCACCCTCAATGTGCATTCATTCAATGATTTAATGAAATAATGATTAAAGTGCTATATTTGAAGATTCTAAAACTTTTATGGAAATACTCAGATTTTATATAATCATTGTGGTGTTTTAAAAAACAAAGCAAACCAATACTGACTCAGGCAGAAGACCCTGTTTTGACTCTCAAGGTAGTAACTGTGTGGTCTTAAGCAAGACATTTTTTTTTTTT
>SJYV01056333.1:3267653-3283677 GCA_006410875.1 Neotragus pygmaeus
CCATGGAATTTTCCAGGCAAGAATACTGGAGTGAGTTGCCATTTCCTCCTCCAGGGTATCTTCCTGACCCAGGAATTAAATCCATGTCTCCTGAGTCTCCTGCATTGGCGGATGGATTCTTGACCGCTGAGCCCCTTGGGAAGCCCTCTCTATAACACACAGTTAGGCAAAAATCAAGGCCAAACAGGGAATTTCAAAATGTATGAGGTTACATAGGCTGGAGCAAATAATTGTGTATGGGAATAAGGGAAGCTTCAAAGAAAAAAGCTCTGGGACTTCCCTGGTGGTCCAGTGACTAAGACTCTATTCTCCCAGTGCACAGTGCCCAAGTTCAATCCCTGGTCAGGGAACTAGAGCCCACGTGCTGCAACTAAACGTTAGCATCTTTTGCCGCAGCAAAAGATCCTGCATGCCACGGAGACCTGGTGCAGCCAAATAAACAAACATTAGAAAATTAATAGAAAGAAAAAAGCTCTGAAAATAGAAGAGGCTGAGGTCTGAATGTCACCCTGACCAAATGTACATAGTAAAGCTTACATAGAAAAAACAAAATAAACCAATAATCCTTAAGGTAATGAATTATAGCAGCAGTACTGGAAAAATGATTACAAACCAAACTTTTTAATTATTTTTGAATAATGAAATTAATATAAGGTAAACATTTTTTTATTTGTCATAGGTTCAGAAACATGACTCAGACTGGTCTACACTTGACATTTCTTGAAGTTCCAGCTTTTTAGAAGAAATGAGTATGAGAATGGGAAAAACTTAAGGCAGTGTTGTATTAACATTTATCTTTCTCTCTTTGATATGCAGCTGTTGAACATTTTTAGCAATTATGACTTCTGATCTGAAACACTGCTTTATCTGTTTAAGCTAGAAATAAAAAATGTAAACCTCACTGGTTCAAATTTCTTCCCAGGATTTCAAGTTTCGATTAACTTCACAAAAAAACAAATTATGTAAGTAAAATGGAATAAGTGAGGGGGGTCTTGAGGACTGTATCAGAACAAGATTTCAATTTCAGCATTAAAGTGTATGTCCCATGTTATTCAACAACAAAAATATTTCTTCTAACGTTATGAGAAAAAATTTTGAGTCCATCATTTCGATTGAAGTTTTTGTAAAATGGGGGCACTTCTGAGAGCTTGTATTAGCAGTGGATTCTGTGTGCTTATAAAACCAATCAAGACCTGTTTAGGTCAAGAAATCTTTTTCACTTAAAAATACTTCCGTCCATAAAATACATCCGATCTGTATATTTATTTTGAGTGAAACGCTATTTTGTGTTCTAGACTATCTCTTTTAAGGATAAGCAGATTTTAAACAACTTTTACATTGTCTAGTTAAGTGCTCAAATACCAACACTCAAATTCAAATACATCCCAAATTATTTTCACTAAGATTTACCAGGTATTTAACAGAACAGGCCTGCCTCGAACAACCCCTGCCCCCCAAACAAACAAGTTTAATCCTGCTAAGAACTTGCCCATACTCACCCATTCTACCAGACAAAAGGCAGAGAACAGAAGGGGAGTTAGGAAGCTGTCTAGAAATACAAGCCATAGTTTAACAAAAATAAAAAGTGGTTTATTGATTACATAAGATTTCAGCTCTAATAATATATAAACTTTAAGAATTAGAAATAAATGACTATATTTTACCAAGAATAATCTAAGTTATGGCAGCATGTTTGATGAATATTAAAGTCCTGAAGTCATATTTTTCAGAAAATCAGGAAGTCATCATCCAAGTTTTACATTATGTCGTGATATAGTTATTCCCATACACACATTTCGTTAAGTAGAAATAAGACATTCTATGTTTTCTTTTTTGGCAAATCCTCCTTTTCTGTCATACAGATATACTCTCCTAAAGTTAATTTCTTACAATGTACAAAATTTAACTTTTTATCTGAAAGAGTTATCTCAATAACTTTCACCCGGGAAAGCTACAAGGGCATGAGGCAGCAACTGAATGCTTCTCTAAACTGTGTATCTTGGATTTTCACTTTTGCCTAAAACCCCATTTTATAATTAAAACTAAATGAATTCCACATCATCATACTTACTGAGGAACGTCTTTTTGTGTACACGTTTGCCACAAAGATGCAAAATGGCAACTCATCTGAACAAGTATTTGGCTGATCACACAAAGAAAATAGGACTGTGGGAAATGAAAACGCTTTAGTGTTTGGTAACTGAAGAGGTGGGTGATGGTCACTCGAATTTCTCGTCTCCTTCTTCCACGTCTTTTAAGCTGAGTACTTCCAAGGAGCCCTTGCCTTTTGTCTCCTTTTTTATGAGCTCATCGATTTCTCTGAAGCAGCCAGGGTCAATGAGACACACCTGAAACATTGAAAACAGCTGCTGACCACATGAGGAAGAGTGGTACGACAGAATGGACACAGCTTTACCTTTTCTTTCATTAGAAAAAAGGTTTTTTTTAAATTGGAGTAGTTGCCACACAATGTTGTATTAGTTTCTGTTGTACAACGCAGTGAATCAGCTATAAGTGACGAAGCTGTAACTTGCTCTGAGATGAATATGCCACACTTTCCGGGTCTCTCTCTGCACAGGATGGGGGCTAGCTTCTAGTCTAGCCTCTGCCCTTCAGTAAGCACTCAGGCCCCTGTGATGAGGCCCTGATTTCCCTACCGAGGATGTTTCCAGATTCCTCAGCTGTAAATGAAGTGGTTAGATTAGAAGGCTGTGGTCCTCTGCATACTAAATTTAGCATTAAAATTTATAGTTCAGTGAAATCATCTCTCTGGAGCCACATTTGAAGGGAAAAAAAGTAAGAGGGTGGAAGGCCTATTTAGAAACCACATGCAAAGTTTTGCAAAGGTTTTAGAACTTTGGAGAGTTTTGTTGTTTCACATCTACAGTAAGAAGTTCAACAATCCTCTAGAACAACAGTCCCCAGCCTTTCTGGCACCTGGGACCAATTCCGTGGAAGATAATTTTTCCACGGATGGGGGCAGGGAGGTTTCAGGATGATTCAGGCACATTACATTTATTGTACACTCTATTTCTATTACTATTACATCAGATCATCAGGCATTAGATCCTGCTCTAGAGCTCATTTATTTGTCAGGAAGCTGTAAAGCTCTAAGATATGTGGGTTTGCAGAGAGCTGAATTTACATGTTATCTGAAGCTGTGGGGTGAGGACCCAAAGACATGATGTTTTTGCTTGCTGCTTTTTAAAAACATTCTGTGGTAAATGAGACTGAAAGAAGATTCACTGTAAAATATACTCTCTCATCAAAAACGAGCAAGACCCATATCCCCTTACTGGGAATCATTTAACTAAAAAACAAACACAAAGAAATCTTAAGTGAAAAAAAAAAAGAAATCTTAAGTGTTCTTAACTACAATCTGGTTCTACGGAGATCTTGACCTTTTTACCTAATTCTAGGCTACAATGTTTCTGGAAATGTCTTACTGTTCACACTTTCTAAATGTCTGGGCCACATTTATGACTACAGAAGAAACTATTTTGGTCATGAGGAAGGAAAGAAAGAAGAGTACGCTAATCTTACAATTTCTAACTGTTGACCGTAGTCTTCACTTTCGATAACCTTGATCAGTGGCTTGAGTTTTTCTTTCAGCTTCTTCCCTTCATTTACTGGAAGGATGAACCGAAGTCTCATGTGAGCACGTTCTATCTTCATTTTCTCTTTTAACTGCTTTATCACTTCCAAAGCCTATCAAGACAAAATGAAAAAAATTTCTCTATTTCTTTGTCTCTTCTGATGCATTACTGAGGAAGGTATTCAAAATGAAGCAGTTTCCTTCTAGCTGGACCGGGCAATGGTTTTTTAGATGACATGAAGAACATTAGCAACTACGGGAAAAAAAAATAGATAAACTGAACTTTAAGACTAAAACTTTTGTGATTCAGAAAACTGTCAAGAAAGTGAAAAGACAACCCACAGAATATGAGACAATATGGGCAAATCATGCATTTGATCGGGTACTAGTATCCAAAATACACATAGAAGTCTTGGGCTTCCCTGATGGCCTAGTGGTAAAGAATACAAATGCAGGAGACATGGGTTTGATCCCCGATCTGGGAAGACCCCATGCTGTAGAGCAACTGAGCCCGTGTGCCACAACTACTCAGCCTGTGCTCTAGAGCCCATGCTCTGAAACAAGAAAAAGCCACTGCAATGAGAAGCCCATGCACTGCAACTGGAGGAAAGCATGTGCAGCAACAAAGACCCAGCACAGCCAAAAAGAAACGCAATTATTATATATACACACACACACATATATAAATCAACTCACCTGCTGTTTCGTGCTCTTGTTGGGTTTGACTGAATAGTGGATGTCCTTCATGGCTCTCTCAATAAGGATAACGGTGTATGGTCTCTTTGTTTCAGGGTTCACACATTTGTCGGCCACAATAGTTGCAATGTCCCTGAACATCTGCTCCAGCTGTGTGTGCCGTTCTTTATCTGACACTTGAACCTCTCCTTTAGTCAGAATTTAAAAAAAAAAAAAAAAAAACCCAACAAGTTTAAGAAAGCAATGTCTTTGTTCTACACTATTTGTTAACTAACCACAGGAATGAAATACTGGGGGATAAAATTAAATTTCATCCTCTTCAGCTACTGATATTTGGTAATAATTTGAGCTCTGCCTAAAGGAGGCACTGGATTACCTGGTTTTGAAATCTTATTTAGATGGGGGAAGGGGTAAAGGCTATCTTAGCAGAGGGTGGAAATGATGAAATACTGGAAAATAAAAAAAAGTTCTCTTTTCAGGTTTATTACACTAATGAAATATGTAAGTGGACCAAAAAAAGGCAGTTTAGCAGATAATCTGATTTCTGGAGGCTTTTGCAAAAAATATCCATGTCCTGGGACTTCCACAGTGGTCCAACTTCCATGGTTAAGAGTCCGCCTTGCAATGCAGGGGATGCAGGTTCATTCCCTGATGGGGGAACAAAGATCCCCCATGCCACTGAGCAACTAAGCCCGTGATGCAATTAAGATCCAACACAGCCAAATAAATAAACATAAAAAGAATCCATGTCCTGAATTATTAAAAGTGATGTTGTACAGATCAAATTATTGCAAAGTAAATGTTCACTCCAAAAAAAAAACCACCCCACAAAAAAAACAGTACATTATTAAAGCTTAACATACCTGTAACACAATAACTAATGCTAATGGATATCAGGGTCAGTGATGCTGCAGCCCTGAGAACTCACCTGCTTACAGATTTCAGTCTGATCATCTGTTCCAAATGCACTGATGAGATCTTCCTTCTTAGCAACCTGACCTTTGGAGACATTTACAAACACTGAGTGGGTCTGTAGCACTTCATCAAGGTCTTTTTCCCTTGTGAGGATAGAAGAGAAAGTCCTACGTGAGTACTCTTGAAACTTGGACGTTCATTCAGACTTAAAAGACAAGATGGGCAATGATAATGTAAGAAACAACAAATACTTCTAAATGACTCTCGGTGACATTTTCAAAACCCAGAACTCCGTTTGGATTCGCTTTCACTTATGGGGAAAAACGTCGTGGGAATCTGGGTGAATCACTGAGGGGTGGGGTCCGGCTGGTGCCAAGGAATTCCGAACCCTAGATGGCAGCAGTGAAGACGCTACGCACTCTGGGCAAACCACTGGGCAGAGAACTGTGACAGACGTACCAACTACAGAAGTACCTGACTACGCCCTTTGCCTTGATCACTAATTTGAGAAAAGGACCCCGATTATGGAGGTTTCTTGGCTGTAGCTTTTATGACACCAACAAAGCAAAGTAAAACCAAGCCCCAAACCAAAACTACCAATGATAAAAGGGAACGTTTGGTTTAGACACGACACCCAGGCAGTTTACTAAGTTTACTATTCTCCTTCGCTGACAAGACCCCAGTTTGGCCGGTTCATTAGACGACCAGAGGGAGGCCGCCTCCGAGGCTACCCGCTTCGGCTAAGGCCCAGAGGCAGAGGGTCACTCACACGCCGCTCCGCCAGCCCACGACCTTGTTTTTGTAGCAGGCGATTTCGAAGCGCTTCCCAGCTCGCTTCATCCGTACCACGGCCACATTGGTCAGGCGGATCTGGTTTGTGGGGGTGAAGATCGACATCTTGGCCGCTCACAGACCTTGGGGCCGGCGAACCAAGGCCGGCCCGCGCCGCTGGCCACAGGGCCACCCACACCTAGATGTAACCACTCGGCGGCGCGCCGCACAGTAACGCCCGCAGACTGCGCGGCACCGGAACTAACCCGGCCGCCACAATACAGCCACCCAACGTATTGCGCAGGCGTCAGGTGTTGCGGCAACCCGGGAAGGAAGAGGGACCAATAACGTCTGCGCAGTTTGACTTTTACGGCATTGTTCTGCGCCGTGAAAGAGAGGCGCTTTTTCTTGACGTAATGTTCTTGCTCCAACGAAAGAACTCTGATTGGTTGGTGGAGCCGAAGTTTAGTGACCGGGTGGAAACGTAGTGCCTGACGCCTTACAATTCCGCAGATTTCAGCGTCCATTTTAACCTTTCTTGAGGGAAAAAGTTTTAACACCAAAAACGTACAGAAAAAAGTGTAATGAACTGCCATGGACCCATCACCCCTCTTCAACAGGTGTCTACATTTCGCCATTCTTGTTTCATTCTCCCTCATTTTTTTTTTTTGTTGAAGTATTAAGGCAAATCGTCATAAGGTTAGCTAAATTTCCAACAGTTAACATCCAATAAGATTAACTATAATTCCTTAATTGCATCTCCTAGCCAGTCCATAATTAATTTCCCCTAAATAAATAATGACTTTTTATAGTCGGTGTGTTTCAATTGAGATCCAAACGGGCTCACACATTGCATTCGGTTGATGATGCCTTTAGTCTCTTAACGCAGACCTCTTCTCTAGCCCCTCCAACCTTCCTTCCACCCCAAACTACTCCTGTTTTTCCAGTAGTCATGTACGGATCTGAGAGTTGGAGCTTAAAGAAGGTTGAGTGCCAAAGAATTGATGCTTTTGAACTGTCGTGCTGGAGACTCTTGAGTCCCTTGGACAGCAAGGAGATCCAACTAGTTAATCCTAAAGGAAATCAACCCTGGATATTGGTATATATCAGTTAGAAGGACTATATATATCTGTTGTATATAACATATCAGTTGGAAGGGCTGATGCTGAAGCTCCACTACTTTGGCCACCTGATGCAAACAGCCGACTCACTGGAAAAGACCCTGATGCTGGGAAAGATTGAGGGCAGGAGGAGAAGGGGGAAGACAGAGGATGAGATGGCTGGATGGTATCGTCGATTCAATGGAGATGAGTTTGAGCAAACTCGGGAGCTAGCGAAGGGAAGGAAGCCTGGCGTGCTGCAGTTCATGGGGTCGCAAAGAGTAGGTCATGACTGAGCGACTGAACAACTCTTGTTTCCAGCCCTGCTTTGCACCCAGGCCTTCCTCAAGGAGAATCAGTCCTGGATGTTCATTGGAAGGAGTGATGCTGAAGCTGAAACTCCAATACTTTGGCCACCTCATGCGAAGAGTTGACGCATTGGAAATGACCCTGATGCTGGGAGGGATTGGGGGCAGGAGGAGAAGGGGACGACAGAGGATGAGATGGCTGGATGGCGTCACCGACTCGATGGACATGAGTTTGGGTAAACTCCGGGAGTTGGTGATGGACAGGGAGGCCTGGCGTGCTGCGATTCATGGGGTCGCGAAGAGCTGGACATGACTGGTCGACTGAACTGAGCTGAACCGAGGAACTGAGCTGAAACGAGGCCTTCCTCCTCAGTGACATTTGTTTGGGGCTGGCAGCCCTCCCGCTTACTCGCCCGGAGCTCTGGGCGGTATTTTCCTTTGGGCCCGCCCCTTTATCCTCTGAGCCAATCCGAGCAGGGCCCGAAGGGCTCTGGCTCTCTCCCACTGAACTCTGGGCGGAGCTTCCCCCTCGGCCCGCCCCTTCCCCCTCTGAGCCAATCGGGACGATCTGCAACTGGCATGGCTGTCCTCGCCTCCTCTGGCTCCGGGCACACAGCTAGTGCTGCGAGGTAGTTCTGGCGGCCTCCCAGTATTCACGCCGGACCCTAAGTTTCTTAGGTCCGCAGACCTGGTCTCTTGTCGGGCCGCAGGGCTCAGGCTCTGAGGAGAATGGGTAAGGGCCCCAGACGGGCAAGTTTCGTGGGGCCAGGAAGGGAGGAAATCATTTTTCTGAGACCCTCGGGCCCCTTCCTCTAGAATGTGTTGCCCTTTTCCGGCCAGGATCGGTGCCACTGGGCGCTTGGGAGGACAGATCCCTGCTTGTGACCTGGCTTTTGCCTTTTGAGGCTAGGAGAAGAGTTTAGAATTGTGCTTCTATCCTCAGGTAAAACGCAGAGAAAACTGCCTTTCCTCATTACCCCACGTGTGTTGAGGAATTTTGGTCCTTTCCAGGGCGGAGTGGCACCTGTAAGCCCCAAATTTTAGACTTCGTCTTTTGAAATTGCCCGCAGACTCAGCTTTTGAGGCCAGGTCCATCCAAATCTCCCTTAAAAACTGTGGGGCTTGAGGTCAGTCATTTGAGAATCCTTTGCAAGTAGCTTTGGGTCTCTAAGAATAAAATTAGAAGGAAAAAAAAAAGGAATACTTTTAGTATTAAGATTTTCTGATGGAGCAGCTAACAAAAAGAAATATTAACTCATAATTCCAAGTACAGTGTTTTGACTATATTCCTTTCCTTCCAAATGCTATATCTAAATGAAAATAAATTTTTTTATTTTTTGAATTAACATTTTATCATTATAATTATGTCATGTTATCACATAATGTGTATGTGTTGTCTTATTGTTTTTTTAACAGATATCTGAGCAGGGTTTTTGAATATGAAGGTTGGCTTTTCTTTTATAATGCTTATAAGGATGGGCATCATTGTATGTGTAACTTTATAAATAAAATTGTTTATACGGATCATTTTAAATTTAGATCCCGCTTTGGATACCTGGGACTTCTCCTCACCTTTAATATCGTTATGGATAAACAGGTTTTACATATACTTGGGCTTTGCCTTTGGTTTTAGCCTTTGGATTTGTTTCCAGATTGTCATCAGGAAGCAGGTGAGTGGAGTTGTTGTTTTTTGTTGTTGTATTTGGCATCAGATTGTATAGAGATTTCAGAGTGCAGATTTTCTAAGGCATCCAGAAAAATATGGAAATTCTAAAAAGAACTTTTGATTACTTTCATAGTTAGTCTCTAGACATACTTTTTTCATGCTCCCATTTTTTTCTTGTCAATTAAAAAAAGTGTTATTTATTTATTTGGCTGTATTGGGTCTTAGTTGTGGCATGTGGGATCTAGTTCCCTGCCCAAGGATTGAACGGGGGCCCCCTGCATTGGGAGCACAGAGTCCTAGCCACTGGCCCACCAGGGAAGTCCCTCTTGTCAATTTTTATAGACTAAGTTATTTAGCTTTTCTTTGCTGGACTGTGGACATCGCATTCTTAAGACACAGGAGGATTTTGTAATGAAAAATTAAATTTTGCAAATACTGAAAATCTGCTCAGCACCTTTAAGGGATAGTAGTAGTCTCTTTTCTTTCCACTAATTAGAATCAGAAAATAAATTTGTGCTATTACTCCACTAAAACACATTATAGGTGAAAGTATGTGTAGTTTTATCCTGGAGGGAATGGGAATCATTATAATCTTAAGAAATGTGGTCCCTGGTTTTAAAGAACCTAATTATATCAAGGAGTTAATATTTGAGGAGTACAATCGAAAGATTAAGAGAATAATAAAATGGGTCAGTATCTGAGCTAATGTTCATCCCTAATGAAGTTGGGAGAAGATTGAAACTTGATGGATTTTGTGTTTGTTTCAAGAACAAGAACTCACAGGAGAAAACCATTCCAAAAGCGTCTCAGGATTTGATGACGAATGGCTATATCTTTCGTCCAAAGAAGGAAGTCTTTGTGTCTGGAGTGAAGATATTTTATGGTTCTCAGACCGGCACAGCAAAGGTGAGAACTTTATATGACACTTTTCCTTGGGTCTCCTGATCTTTTAAGATAATCTCTGAAAAGTGTTCTTTAATGTCTGGTGGCCACTGTCTTGCAGGGTCTTTGTTCCAAAACTTGCTTCTGCTCAGCAGAATGGAGACTTGGAGTTCCAAGTCCAAGTCCATCATTGGCTATAGAGGTAGAGACCAGTGAGAAATGGTAGCAGTAGTATCCAGTATGGGCCTTATGTTCACAACTTCACACATCTATTTAATTAAAATCTATTTTGATTTCTAATAGTGTTAAAAGTATTAATGATATACATTGAATACTGAATAGATACAAAATGCAGATATAGAGCTGAAAGATGCTTTAGTTGTATCAGAAAGCTCCCTGCTTTTTTTGTTATGAAAGTCACAGCTATTTATTGCTTTCTAGGAAAAGATACTAAGGCTCATTTATGAAAATAAATGGAAAATTTCGTCGCTATTTTGGTAGAGTATTATAGAGGGTTTTACTGCCCTCTTGTGTATGTTTTGTAGAATACTACTTTTTAAAAGGTTTTCAGTACGTCCTGCTGTGTATCCTAATTGAAGGTCACTTATAATTCAGTTCAACTGTCAGCAGCAGAGCATGAAACAGGAAGAAATGTAAGAAAGGCATCTGGGCTGCCAAAACAGAGTTCTTTTTTTGTTTCTCATAAAAAAATGAGAATGCTTAAAATGCTCTTTTAAGCATGCTTTTACATTTTTAAAAAAAGATCCAGTTAATACTTGCAGATAGTAACAAATCCACGCGTACAGAGGGTTCATAATGAGAGTACACTTTGGAAAATCTATTTTAACTATTTATGTTTTTAGTTCCTCTGAGGGTTATTTGTTGAACCTGCTGGACCATGTTTCTAGATTTATTCCAACTAGATAAAAGTTATTGACTCCTTTTATCAGTCAGTTCCTTAGATCTCACGCCCTAATGTTGTTGCCCGCATAGTTGATATGAATTCAATGGCCCTCCTTAAAGGTGTGCCATCTGAATTTCTCTGTTTGGCTTTGAATTTGGTTGATTCATGTTTGGCTGAGTATAGAAGACTAGGTCAAAAGTTTCTCCTTCCAACTTTGACAGTATCACTTCCTTGTATTTAGCAGGCAGTGTTGCTGAAGAGGAGGCTGGTGGCCTCATTCCTTCGTAGATGAATTATTTTGGTTGTTGTTCCTGGAAGCTTTTAGAATCATTTGTTTGTCCTTGATGTTTGGCGCTTCTGTGAGACGGGGTCTAGGGTGGGTCTTTTTCAGACACTGTATTGGATACTTGTGCTGTTTTGTTTTGGAGATTTTGTGTGCATTAATTCTGCTAATATTTCTTGGGTCCACTTTTTTTCCCCTTGTTTTCTCTGTTCTTTATTTCTGGGACTCTGTTGGATGTTGGACCTTTTGGATGGCCTGTGTTTCAAGGGAGTCACAGTGGTAAAGAACCCGCCTCCCAATACAGGAGATGTAAGAGTCGTGGGTTTGATCCCTGGGTTGGGAAGATCCCCTAGAGGAGTGTATGGCAACCCACTCCAGTATTCTTGCCTGGAAAATCTCATGGAAAGAAGAGCCTGGAGGGCTACAGTCCATAGGGTTGCAGAGAGTTAGATACGACTGAAGTGTCTTAGCAGGCATGCATGCTGCATTTCAAGTCCTTTCTCTCATACTTTTTCTTGAATTTTAACTCCAAACCTTTAAAAAAAATTATTTATTTATTTATTCGGCTGAGCTGAGTCTTAGATGAGGCACGGGGGATCTTCATTTGGGTCTGTGGGGTCTATTTCTCTGACTAGAGATTAAATCTGGATTCCCTGCATTGAGACTGTGGAGTCTTAGCCACTGGACCACCAGAGAAGTCCCCCACACCTTTTTTTTTTTTCACATCTTAGTTTGGTTATAGTGTTTTTAATTGTAAAAATTCCATCCTGTGCAATTGTTATAGCATCTATTTCATAATTTAAAAATGCATTTCAGTGAGTTCCTTCGTCAGTCCCGGGATTTAGCCACTTCCCAGCGTTTCTGCTGCTGCTGGTTCTCTTTCCTCCTGCTTGTTCTCATCATGGTCTTGGTGAGCCATGGCTTCCTGTTCATACTGGGGGGGAACGACGGGCTAACTGGTGTGGATTTTCTCACATCCAGGTAGATTTGTTTGCTCCAGTCCTAAGTTCTCGCTGGGAGCTCTGTGCGAGGTGGGTCAGCGTATGCCCTGTGACCTATTGCCTATTGGCCCCACATCCCCCTCCAACTACCACCTCGATTTTTTTTTTTTTTTTTGGTATAGTATTATTCCTTGCAAGTGTTGTCTGTGCTCGCCGTCTCTGGTCTTTGTTCTGTTTTTCTTGACCCACTCCAGGCTTGCGTACCCCAGCCTGTTCCCAGTGACTTGTACATGGCTAATTCATCCTGTCTTCATCTTCCTTGACGTGTTAGCTGCATGACAACGCCTTCCTTGTTGACGTACTTTCTTCATTGAACTTTGGGACACTGTCTCTAGGTTCTCCTCCTCCTATGTCGAGGCTCACCTTCTTTCACTATCATTGGTGGATTTCTACCCATCTTCTTGCCCTCCAAAGATAGGAGCATCTTAGGGTACAGTTCTTCAGACTGTGTCTTTATCTGCACTCACTTCCCTCTTAAGGGATCATGTTATCTAGAGCTTTCAGTTCTGTTTATCAGAGTTTTTCTGTAAAGGGCTAGATATTTTATTTGGCGTGTAATTTTCTAGATTTTTAGGTTTCATAGACTTGTGTGGTCTTTACTGAAGCTGTTCAGCTCTGCTGATGCCTTGTGGAAGAAGCCATAGATAATTTGTAAATAAATGAGCATGAGTGTAATTGCAGTAGTGTTCATCACTCAGTCGTGTCCAACTCTTTGAGACCCCATGGACTGCAGCCTGCCAGACTCCTCTGTCCATGGGATTCCCCCGGTAAGAATACGGGAGTGGGCTGCCATTCCCTTCTCCAGGGAGATCTTCCCGACTCAGGGATTGAACCTGAGTCTCCCACATTGCAGGCAGATTGTTTACCACCTGAGCAATAGGTATTCCAGTAACCTTCACTTGTAAAGACAGAGGGCTGGGTTTTACCTGCAGCCCTTAGTCTGCTGATCCCTGTAGACCAGGTTTAGCTTTAGTTCTGGCAGGTGGTGAGCCAAGTGTTAGGCTACCAAGTCAAAAAGAGAAGGAGGTTTTTCCTGGGGTGCCAACATCTGCCTAGAAGTTGTAGCCTTCTCCAAATATTGGTTCATTTTGTTTGGAGAAGAGCTTGCTGGAGTCCACCTGGAGGTAAAAGGTGAACACTCATAGCAGCTCTGGATTCACTGGCCCCATATATAGGTTCTCTGCTGCCTGGTTCTCTTGTGGCCCATGGCTCTCTCCCATTTTTGTCATAGTGACTGACAGATCCCAGAGCCCCTCTGGTTTTCTGTTTCCCCTGAGGCTTTCTTCTGCTTGTCAATTTACTTCTATTTGGCTTCTCTTTTCCAGAATTGTGTTCAGTTCTCACATTTCCCATTCTATCCCCTCTTTAGTATTTCTTCTCCGTCTATATGTTTATTGTAGAAGGGCAAATCAGCCTGAATGTCAGAAAGCCAATTGAGATCGAATCCCTTCTGTGTACTTGTATAGCGAGAACAGCACAGCTGAATGATTGATCTCTGTAAAGATGCTCGAGAAAACAGTAGAAGTGAGAATAGTGTTTGCGTTTATGGTGATAACTGTCAGTCAAGTGGGAAAGTTTTTCCTGACTAATGTCTCCTTCCCTGGCCAACAGGAGTAAACGAAGACTGTATTTTTCGCTTATTTAGTTTATTGGAGACTGTATTTGCTTTTTTTTTCCCCCTCCTGTTAGGGATTTGCGACAATTCTGGCCGAAGCACTTAGCTCCCTTGATCTGCCTGTGGCAATGATTAATCTGAAGGACTATGACCCAGATGACTGTCTCGTAGAAGAGGTTGGTAATTATCTTATTTTTCCTTTGGTCACAACTTTCAATTTTAATTGACCTCCTGTGTTCTGGGATAAATAGACTCTTCAGATAAAATTTAATTTTCACGCTAAGGGATTTCCACTGGTTGAATTTTCAGGATCAGTGAGAGGTGCCGAGTATGTGGTGAGGGTGCTGACTCTGGAGTGGTTGGGGCTGGTCCCTCTGGGGTGTTAGGCTGAAAGCTTGTTATGAAGTTCCCTCCTGCTTTGAATCTCATCATCAAGGACTTTTGTCACTCACGGCTGGGTATGTGAACCACATGTCAGCCTACTGAAAGGTCAGGGGCCACTTGGATAACAGAGGTAGTGTGGGTTTTGGAGTTAGAGAAATCTCTTCCTGCCTGTGTGACCTCCAGGCATTACATCATATCTGTGAGAGCTTAATTTCTTCACCTAAGGAATGCCCCGCCGCCTCCTCCAGCCACGCCCAGGTAGGGAGGTTTGCACAGCAGAGGTTGTCCAGGTGTGGTCCTTGAACTGGCAGTATCAGGCCCTCCTGGGGACTCATGAGGATTGCAGAGTCTCAGGTCCTGGCCCAACCTCACTGAAGCAGAATCTGGACATGGTGGGGCTGTGCACCAGGTGATTCTGGAGCAGCTCAAGCTGGAGAAGCCCTTGGAACAGGCATCCACAAACCTTTTCTGTAAAGGGCCACGTGGGAAATATGTTGAGCTTTGTGGGCCAGGCAGCTATGGAGTTCTGCCTTTGAGACGAAGCAGCCAAAGATAATATGCAAATGAGTGAGTGTGACAGTATTCCAGTAAAATTTTATTTACAAAAGCAGGCAGCAAGCAGGATTGGGCCTGTGGGCTATGGCTTGCCAGTCCTTTCTTAGTGGAGAAACTTTTGGCTGTACATGTCCATTTTCTTTTTCCCCCAAGAACACATTGGAATGCAAATGAGTGAGCTTGAAGCTGTTTGAAATTATTTGTAAAAAAATTATTAGCAGGACTTTCTTGGTGGCCCAGTAGTTAAGAATCCACCTTGCAATGCAGGGGACGTGGGTTCGATCCCTGGTGGGGAACTAAGATCCCACGTGCCGCAGCTACTGAGTCCCATGTGCTCTGGAGCCCAAGCACCACAGCTGGAGAGTCCGTGAGTCACAACTCAAGATCCTGTGTACTACAACCAAGACCCAGCGTGGCCAAATAAATACATTTAAGAAGTTATTAACAAGCTTGGGTAGTTTATTATCATAAAGGGTTACTTGGGGGTGACAGAGGATAAGATCGTAGGGTGGCATCACTGACTCAGTGGACATGAGTTTGAGCAAACTCCAGGAGATAGTGCAGGACAGGGAAGCCTGTAGTCCATGGGGTTTCAGTTATAACTTAGTTCCTGGCTTGGCTGTGAAGATATACTCAAGCAGATGAAATTCTGTGGCTCATAGGACTGTTGATATGGTTTGTTTCCCATGGAGATGTTGATGCCAAGTGTTAAGTCACTTTACACTTAACGTGTTATTCTTTTAATTTTTCAGGGAATTTTTTAGAACTATTTCTATATTTCTTCCTGACTGATTTGGCTTTAGTTTCTAATATGACAAACAGAAGCTGGGAAATGGGGTGGAGTATATGCCCTTGGTGAAGGACACCAAGAGGTGTGTTGGCAGGAACAGAGAGCTGGGTTTTCTCCCCTGGCTGTGTTTTCTTTATCTTCTGAAAATAAGTAACATTTCTAAAAGCACCCTTAGAGGCTACTGTGTTGTGATTGTCAGCATTTCAGAAAGGATTTTCTTGATTGAGATAACTTACGTCTAGGCCATTCTTCTGAAATAGGGACTTTTCTTGGTTAGGTTACTAGTAAAAATGTTTGTGCCTTCCTGGTTGCCACCTACACTGACGGCCAACCGCCCGAGAGCGCCGAGTGGTTCTGCAAGTGGCTGGAGGAAGCAGCCAACGACTTTCGATTTGGCAAAACGTACCTGAAGGGCATGAGATACGCGGTATTTGGCCTGGGAAATTCTGTGTACGTGAGCCACTTCAACAAGGTAGGTACATTTTCATCCAGTCATCTTTTCAAGATGTGTGTTCTCCACCTGCCACCACCGCCCCCCCACCCCCATATTTTCAAAGGA
>SJYV01056333.1:3289072-3425088 GCA_006410875.1 Neotragus pygmaeus
TGGTGATGGACAGGGAGGCCTGGTGTGCTGCGATTCATGGGGTCACAAAGAGTTGGACACGACTGAGTGACTGAACTGAACTGAGACCTTTTTTACTTAGAACGAAGTATTGATATTTTCTTGGTTTACATATTCCCTGAGTTGAGTTACTGGGTCAAAGCAAATGTATAACTTTATGACTCTTAATAAAAGTCTGAGTAATTTTCACAGTGAAATTGTCTTAAAATAGGATAAATTTCAGTGTGTGAGATGCCTGATTTAGGTAGATTTCTGGATCTACCAAGTTAAGAGCAGATATTTATAGCTTTAGGGCTTCCCAGGTGTGCTAGTGGTAAAGAATCTGCCTGCCAATGCAAGAGATGTAAGAGATACAGATTCGATCCCTGGGGTCAGGAAGATCCCCTAGAGTAGGAAGTGGCAACTCGTCACTCCAGTATTCTTGCCTAGAAAATCCCATGGACAGAGGAGCCTGAGGTTGCAAAGAGTTGTATACGATTGAGCAACTGAGCACATTTATAGCTTTATTTGTAGTAGGTGAAGATTTGTGGGATAATTTTTTTCCAACTTCATTAAGATATGATTGACAAAATTTTATATACCTAGGTTGTATAATGTGATTCTTTTTGGGTGTATAATGTGATGATTTAATATATGTATACATTGTGAAATGCTTTCCATGGTCAAGTTAACACATTGACCATTTCATATAGTTAACACTGTGTGTGTGTGTGTGTGTGTGTGTCTGGTGTGTGTGTGTCTGGTGTGTGTGTGGAGAACATGTAGATCTACTTTTAGCAGATTTCAAATGCACTGTAAGGCTTTGGAGTAGTTGTGGGTTTTTTTTTTCTTTGCCTTTTCATCTTATGTCCATNTGTGTGTGTGTGTGTGTGTGTGTCTGGTGTGTGTGTGTCTGGTGTGTGTGTGGAGAACATGTAGATCTACTTTTAGCAGATTTCAAATGCACTGTAAGGCTTTGGAGTAGTTGTGGGTTTTTTTTTTCTTTGCCTTTTCATCTTATGTCCATTAGAGGGCGCTGGAGAAAAAGCACTAAGGAAAAATTTGGCCATCCATGTAAATTATTTTTTGAAATGAAATGATTCTGGACTTTATGAACTTCAAGCAGCTGGCTTAAGATACTTCAGGTTTCTCCTAGAAATCTCATAAAGTCATTAGATTTATGGGGAATATATATATATATATATATATATATATTTCCAACTTAAGTACAGCATGAAAATCAGCCACCAGTTTTTGATCTTCATTATTATGTGGTTGCAGCAGAGTTCCCATTTGTGTCCTGTGTGTTCACTTACTATTGGGCACAGTGTACTAAGTTCAGTGATGGGTTTCTTAGCGCTTGGCTCTTCTTTTTTATATTTTTGGGGGATTTTCTTTGGAGGTTCATCCATACCTATTCCCAAGCTGCTTTCTGCCCAATCATCATTCTACCTCACACTAAATTGCCTTAGTTGTTACTGTAGAGGAAGCAGGACGCTCTAGTCTGGAAGAGCATCAGCTGTAGAATTGGACCACAACACTCCTACCAGAAGACCTCTTTTTGAATAATTTTCACTAGTTTTCTCGGAGTCACACAATCTCATCTTGTCTGTCTGGGCATGTTATTTCACCCTCTGTGCTTCAGTGGGAGGTAATAACATTAACTGCTGTATAAAGCTGTTATAAAGATTCAGTAAGTTAATCCATCGAAAGCCTTTATTTTACTGTCTGCCATGTAGTATGTCCTTGATAACTAATCGCTATCATTGTCTAAGAAGATATCTTCCAGTGGGATACGTTTAGTCTGACTAGAATACCAGGATGGTTTTCTGTCTCCCTCCCTCTGCAGCAGGATGTAAAGCCAAAGAGAATTTGAACGGTGGGAGTGATACCCAAGAGCAAGAGAGCCAGAATTTGAAGCGCTGCACATGTGGAGGGTGTAGGTGTTGGGGGAACCTGGCAAGTTAGGGGAGTCCTATAAGCGTTTGGTATGTTGAGAGTGGAGTTGGGTGGGAATTGCAGGGGGCTGAAATAGATGGGGTGGGCAGGGGCAGGGTCCTGGAGGCCCTTTCATGCTCTGCCATAGGTCTGTGGGCTTTGTGCTCAAGGCAGTGGAAAGCAGTGTGATTTGAATAGGGCGGGTGGTTTGGAGGTGTGGGGAGAGGGCTCCAGGGTAGATTCAGCGGGATAGGAGAAATCGTAGTAAGCATTGGATGATCTCATTCAGTCCTCACTCTGACCCTGATATGTATACCCTTGTCACCTCCACTTTACCATTTTATAGGGTAAGACACAAACTTAGAGAAGTAAATCAATTTGTCTATAATTAGATGCCTGCCTAGTTAGTGGTGGGGCCAAGCCCAGTCTCCATCTGTTTGTTTCACTCCCCTTTGCCGTCTCTCCGGAGAAGAAGCAATGACAAACCTAGGCAGTATATTAAAAAGCAGAGACATCAGTTTGTCGACAAAGGTCTGTATAGTCAAAGCTGTGGTTTTTCCAGTAGTCATGTATGGATGTGAGCTGGACCATATAGAAGGCTGAGCACCAAAGAATGGATGCTTTCAAATTGTGCTACTGGAGAAGACTCTGGGGAGTCCCTTGGACTTCAAGGAGATCAAACTAGTCAATCCTGAAGGAAATCAACCCTGCCATTCATTGGAAGGGTTGTTGCTGAAGCTGAAGCTCCAGTACTTTGGCCCCCTGATGTGAAGAGCCAGCTTCTTAGAAAAGACCCTGATTCTGGGAAAGATTGAAGGCAAAAGGATAAGGGGGTGGTAGAGGATGAGATTGGTTGGATGGCATCACTGACTCAGTGGACTTGGATTTGAGCAAACTCCAGGAGATGGTGAAGGACAGAGGAGCCTGGTGTGCTGTAGCCCGTAGGGTCGGGAAGAGACACGACTTAGCGACTGAACAACAAATCAGAGAAGTAGTAGTTTCTAGGAGGCAGGCTCAGGGGTTTGACTAAAGAATAAGGAGTCAAGAAGAGCCTGACAATGCTTAGGTTGTTTCTTTTCTGTTTGTCTCATGTTGTGCTGGTGAATCTAAAGCAGATTGCTACTTGTTTTTTTCCTGCAGTAAATAAATGTTGCTCAAATGCTCCCCACGGTGTGTTCTGGTTAAGCAGACAAACAGTGATATCAGTATCATTAGTTTGGAAATCAATGGTGGATGCTTGGTAATTACTCACCAGAGAAACATCTCAATTTACAAAAAGAGCTCAGTGTGTCCAGTTTCGATTATAGGGTCTCTTAGTCCTGCAGTGTAATCGCGTGAAGCCGGTTCTCCTTTCATAATTAGTTTGAAGGCTTTATGTGTTAAATTCACCCTCAAATGTAAGGTGACATCTCTTCAACCCCAAGACCCTGTTTTTAAAACAGCCTGATTCAGCTGTATGGGCTGAATACAGCCAGCAGGACTTAATGGTGAGTTCTGGGGTTATTTTCCTAAGTCAGGTTATCCAAAATAGAATTATGAGGCCAGAGGAAAGCCATTTTAAAGCTCTTGACACACCTGGTCAAAGTTCTTTTTGAAATGTTCCAAAAGCATCCTTAAAATCTAGTGTACACAAAAAGCTTTGAGTCCTGTTGGAAAAATCAGTCATTTAAAAACTCACCCATGACAGGTGAGTGGTGTATGGGTGATTCCTTTGTTATAGGATTAGGAACACTTAAAAGTGGGGTGGAATTGCGGAAGGTGGAGTTGAGGTTACACTCGAGGAAGGGTTTTACTATGAAAGTTGCCTGGTTTAGAATCCAGATCTGCTCTTGTAGCACTGGAAATTGCTATGTGGTAGTTCTGAGGCATTTATTCATTTATTCAGCCAGCATTTCCTGAGTATCAATGTTGGCTGTGCCGGCCTGGGTGCAGGCTGATTGTAGGGGAAAATGACCTTTGGAGAATTGGGGATTCTATATCCAGTGTTTTCTGCATGAATTGGTATTGAAGGGAGTCACTGGATGGTAAACAAGGGTCAATAAAATAACCAAACAGGGACTTCCCTGACGGTCCATTGGTTAAGACTGTCTTCCATCAAAGCAGATGTGGATTCGGTCCCTGGTTGGTGAACTAAGACCCCACAAGTTTGTGGAGCAACTAAGTCCCAATGCAGCCAAATGAATAAGTAAATGAATATGAAAAAACCCAGACAGACAGACTTGAACAATTTAATCAATCAGAAAGACGACCTGCTTGCTGCAGTACACCTGTTCCATTTAACCAACTAGATGGAACTTTTATCTTAAAATCTGTAACGAATTCCTGTTTGTCCTGTTTTTATCCTAGGCAGTATATTAGGGTGGTACTGTGGTTTCTGGGATGAAGATGTGAAGGTGAATTAGGTAATATTGTATAATACCTCCTTTAAAGAAAATAGAATTAGTACTACTTTTTTGGCTTCCTTTATTATGTCAGATTCATATATCACTGCCTGTTTAGAAAGAACTTTTCACTTTATATTTATAGTCATTTTCCCAAGTGCCTAGGAGGTGAACTTATAATCGGCTTTCCATTTTGCATATCAGGAAATAGCAGCTTGGAGAGGGCATGTGTGTGCTTGTTTGTTTATTTTTGGTTGTGCTGGGTCTTTGTTGCTCTGCATGGGCTTTCTCCAGTTACGGTGCATATGGGCTTCTTGTTGCAGTGGGTTCTCTTGTTGCAGAGCACAGGCTCTAGGGCTCTCGAGCCTCAGCAGTAGCAGCATGTGGGCTTAGGAGTTGTGGCACACACGCTTAGTTGCCCCATGCCATGTGGGATCTTAGTTCCCGGACCAGGGATCGAACCCACATCCTCCACATTGGCAGGTGGAGTCTTAACCACTGACTACCAGGGTTGTCCCAGGGTGTGCGTTTTCTTTCATGACAAGTGTGACGAGTTTGAATGTTGGGAAGGTGTGAAAGGTTGGAGACAAGGAGACCTAAATTCGGCTGTTGTAGTCGTTCCTTAGAGGAAACCATGGCTGTGGGCAGAAGCTGTGACATGTTGGATGGAGAGGACTCATAGGTTGGGAATTAAGAGTTTAGAACTTGGTCGCTTGTTCAGTGGGGTTGCAGGAGAGGGAGGCATCCAGATTGACCAATTCTGGGATCTTCATTTATTTCTGCTCAGCCTATGAAAGGGCTATTAAAAAAAAATAAAAATATACAGGCCCTGTGTCAGTTGTTATATTCTGGGCAAACAGGGAAAAATGTCTGCAACTAGGAGATTAGAATTAGAATTTGAAAGGGGCCCTGCACTTCCTTGGAGAGTGTTATGAACCATTGTATATCTTTTCAGAAAGGAAATTACTGTTGCATAGGGAAGATAGAACTAACCTGCTGTAGAGGGAAAGAATGATGAATGTTTGTCCTGAACATTCAAGACCTTTAATCACAGCTTTTGATTTCTTTCCATACGAACTATGTGTTCAGATGATTGAATCTGGAGTAGCTGCACTCACGATTTATAATAGATAATTTCTCCAGTGATGGGACGTGGATGGTGTCCCATGGCCATTCTTTAAAGAGTGTGTTCATTATATAGGGGTTAGAAGTTTACATTTAAAACCAGAAGGGTAGACTTCCCTGGTGGTACAGTGGATAGAAATCTGCCTGCCATTGCAGGGGACATGAGTTCAATCCCTGGTCCAGGAAGATTCTGCTACGGTTGGAGCAACTAACCCCACATGCACAGCTACTAAAGCCCACATGGTCCAAGGCCCATGCTCTGCAACAGGAGAAGCTGGCCCAGTGAGAAATCCAGGCAACTCTCGCGCATCACAGTGAAGAATAGCACCCACTCACTGCAACTAGAGAAAGCCTATGTGGAGCAATAAAGACCCCGTACAACCAAAAAAATAGTTCATAAAACCATAAAGGGTTGTCTGTGGAGCTCTGAGCACGGTGGTCAGAGACCAGTCTCATGCTGGGTCCAGTTCTGGATTTATGTGGCCTTGAGGGTAAGCATATAAGCTGGTGATGTTTTACGGTGACAGGCTTTGGAGGCCAGCTATTGCCACCTACTGTCAGTTCTGGCATAGAGTAGGGAATTACAGTAACTCACTCTGGAATGACTTCAGAGACATTTAAATACTCTCAAGGTCAAGGTTACTTCACTTTGCTCCACCATGAGACTGCCTTGTCAAGCTCACATCTTTGCTTTTGGGTCTGAAGTAGACTTAAAAAAAAAAACGAAATAATTCTTTTATTTTTAAATATTTTAGCAAAATCATAGCTGTACATTTTTTAAAGCAAATGCTCGGCATTAAAACTGATTACTTTCCTAATAGATAAGAACAAATGATTGATGTTTGTTTATAAATTTTTTTAGTTCCATCTGGGAAAATGTCTTGGAGAGCTCTATTAACAGCAGCAAAACTTTTCATTAACTTTGCTGTTTGATTACATTTAGTGAGTTGGAATGCTAACTTTTAGGACGTGTATAAACTCACTGTGGGACTTGCGTGTCTCATTTAGTATATTTGATTACTCTAACGTGCTTTTTCACTGACTTCCATTTTGGAAACGTCCCTGGAAGAATAGAAGATAGAGAGGTTAATTCTGAATTTCATTGGTGTACTTTCTCTTTCTTTAAAAAAATAATTTTATCTATTTTTTGGCTGCACTGGGTCTTCATTGCTGTGTGCGGGCTTTCTCTTGTTGTTGGTGGTGAGCGGGGTGGGGCTGCTCTCTGGTTGCCATGCGTGGACATCTCGTTGTTGTGGTTTCTCTTGTTGCAGAGCCCAGGCTCTAGGGCATGCGGGCTTCAGTAGTTGCAGCACGTGGGCTCAGTAGTTGTGGGGCATGGGCTTAGTTTCCCCGTGGCGTGTGGGATCTTCCTGGAGTAGGGATCAAACCCGTGTCCCTGAATGGCCAAGCAGATTCTTAACCACTGGACCACCAGGGAAGTCCCACTCTTTCTCTCTTTTTTAATGTTTAATCTTGTTTTACATTTATGTATAGAGAACTTTGAGCTTTCCCTAGAATAGATAGAAGGAGACAGCGAATCCCTATTCCCTTCCTGCCCAGCTTCAAACATGGACCATCTTCTTCCTTTCTGTATTAGTTTGACATAAACCTGAGACAGTATGTCATCTGAGAGCTGTCTTAACTTTTAGGTAGAAAGGGGGCATTGCTGTGAGTGTCCTCACTGATTCACTGGGGGCTGGACATGGAAAATGGACGGACCCTGAGGCTAGTTTAGGGCTTGGTGGCAGGGTTTGTGCCCAGGTGAGTTATGTTGGATTTCTGTAGCTCTTAGTGAGGTCTGATGAGTGTCTCCTCTAAAGTGTGACACAAGTCTTTGTGTGTTGTCTCACAATTATTGGTTAGCACTTGAACCATCTTCCAAAGAGATACTGTATACACTTGTATACATGTATACACGTGTAATGAGCTTTAAAAAGAGGGGAAGAAATCAAGGACTTCCCTGGTGATCCAGTGGTTAAGCATCTGCCTTGCAAAGCAGGGAATGCAGGTTGGATCCCTTGTTGCGGAACAAAGATTCCCACGTGCTGCAGGACAGCTTAAGCCTGTGTGCTGCAGCTGCTGGGTCCCAGAACCACGAGGGAGTCCATGTGGCACAAAGAAGGATGCCACGTGGTGCAATGAAGATCTGCGTGCCACAGCTCAGACCCAACAGCCAAATAAATAAATATTAAAAATAAGAAAAAAAGAGGAATCTGTCTGGTAGTTACCATCTTGCCTCTTTAAACAAAATAAGAAGAGAGGAAGAAATCAAAGTAAACAGTGAATGAGGGTCATTGTAATATGATGTCACTGACAGAGACTATAGAATAAGCACGATGCAAGGTCCGATGCAGTGATCAGAGTTGGGCTGTGAATTTTCTAGTGGTCGGAGACAAAAGGAAATCCAGGTTTATATTATCCTTCAGATTTCTATCACCGAAGACAGATTTCCACCATGGGATCATCTAAAAGAAGCCTTTGGAGGTGGAGGTGGTGGAGTAACTTGACTTGTGAGCAGATGGCCATCTGGGCCGCTCAAAGCAATTTTTGGACTTGTTTTGGGGGTTTGCAGGTGTTACAACCAGCAGTAGCCATAATTGAGTGAAGTCCTATGACGTATCAGGCATCATGCCAGGTCATTTCATTTCATTTCATCTTCAACACAGTCCTGCTCCATGGATATTACTTTTCTTCCTTTTCAGGTGAGAAAATTGAAATTCAGAGAAATAACTTGTGAAAGTTGGGCAGCTGTCTGTACTCAGATTGTGAACACTGTTTGACATCTAGATAAGTGGATTATCGATTTATGTTTTGCGAATGTGTGTGTTTGACTATGTAGTCACCTTTTATAGGGGAAAAAAATAGGTGTTGGTGTTTCTTTACCTCACTGTGTGGCTGGAAATGTGATCACTTGGGAGAAAACAGGTTTGTGAGGAGCACTTTCATCCTTGCCACGTGTGGATGACCGTCGCGCTCTTATTTCCCTCGCACATGACCGATGCTGGGCTTCATTCATTTCTTTTTAATACAGAGAGAAAAGGAGCCGCAGGAAGGGGAAACNGACTGTATAGAGCTTCTCCATCTTTGGCGGCAAAGAATATAATCAATCTGATTTCGGTGTTGACCATCTAGTGATGTCCATGTGTACTGTCTTCTCTTGTGTTGTTGGAAGAGAGTATTTGCTATGACCAGTGCATTCTCTCAGCAAAACTCTATTAGCCTTTGCCCTGCTTCATTCCGTACTCCAAGGCCAAATTTGCTTGTTACTCCAGGTGTGTCTTGACTTCCTACTTTTGCATTCCAGTCTCCTATAATGAAAAGGACATCTTTTGGGGGTGTTGTAGGTCTAAAAGGCCTTGTAGGTCTTCATAGAACCATTCAACTTCAGCTTCTTCAGCGTTACTGGTTGGGGCATAGGCTTGGATTACTGTGATATTGTCCAAGGTAAGGAGCAGCGGCTGCACTTTGCTGGAGCAGCCGTGAAGAGATATCCCACGTCCAAGATAAGAGAAACCAAAGTAAGACAGTAGGTGTTGCGAGAGGGCATCAGAGGGCAGACACACTGGAACCATAATTACAGAAAACTAGCCAATATGATCACATGGACCACAGCCTTGTCTAACTCAGTGTAACTAAGCTATGCCGTGTGGCACCACCCAAGATGGTCATGGTGGAGAGGTCTGACAGAATGTGGTCCACTGGAGAAGGGAATGGCAAACCACTTCAGTATTCTTGCCTTGAGAACCCCATGAACAGTATGAAAAGGCAAAATGATAGGAAACTGAAAGAGGAGCTCCCCAGGTCGGTAGGTGCCCAATATACTACTGGAGATCACTGGAGAAATAACTCCAAGAATGAAGGGATGGAGCCAAAGCAAAATCAGTACCCAGCTGTGGTGATAGAAGCAAGGTCCAATGCTGTAAATAGCAATATTGCATAGGAATCTGGAATGTTAGGTTCATGAATCAAGGCAAATTGGAAGTGGTCAAACAGGAGATGGCAAGAGTGAACATTGACATTCTAGGAATCAGCGAACTAAAATGAACTGGAATGGGGGAATTTAACTCAGATGACCATTATATCTACTACTGTGGACAGGAATCCCTTAGAACAAATGGAGTAGCCATCAAGGTCAACAAGAGAGTCAGAAATGCAGTACTTAGATGCAATTTGAAAACGACAGAATGATCTCTGTTCGTTTCCAAGGCAAACCATTCAATATCACAGTAATCCAAGCCTATTCCCCAACCAGTAACCACGGTCAGGGTCATCCAAGTCTGAAGGCTGACCTGCAAACTAATGACAGATAGGGAGTTGGTGGGCAAATTCCTTAGCTTCCTCAGTTACAGGTAAGAATAACTGTGAAGTGTGTTCTATGCCAGGAGGGACCAGTGTTGTGGGGAAGGGGCTGGCCCTACTAGGAATGAGAAATCATATGCAGCACAATACAATATGGAAGAATCTAGGCAATACAATGTTTCCTGAGAACTATAGCTCCCAGAAAACTATGCCACAGATATGATACCATTTTTATAGAGATTATAAATAAGCACAACTAAGCAAAACATTGTTGAAACATACATTCTATTATGATTGCATGGCATGTTTTAAAAAGCAGTGGAATAATCAACACAAAAAGTAGACTAGTGGCTATTTCTCAGGGGAGGCAGGGAAATGGGACAGAGAGGGTTACACTGGTACATACACCAGTAGGCAATAGGCTACTGGTTCCTGAGTTGGGTGATAAGTGCACGGGTATTCATTACATTAGAATCATTTCGCCATGTGCCAAAGAATTGATGCTTTCGAACTGTGGTGTTAGAGAAGACTCTTGAGTGTTCCTTGCACTGTATGGAGATCAAATCAGTCAATCCTAAAGGAAATCAACCTTGAATATTCACTGGAAAGATTGATGCTAAAGCTGAAGCTCCAACACTTTGACCACCCGATGTGAAGAGCCAACTCATTGGAAAAGACTCTGATGCTAAGAAAGATCGAAGGCAGGAGAAGAAGGGGACGACAGAGGATGAGATGACTGGATGGCATCACCAATTCAATGGACATGAATTTGAGCACACTCTGGGAGTTAGTGAGGAACAGGGTAGCCGGCATGCTGCAGTCCATGGGGTCATAGAGTCAGACACGACTTAATAACAACAAATAACTGTGAATGTATATTTCATATAAACTTGTGAATGTATCAAATACAGTTTTTCAAAAGGTAATTAAAAACAGTCCAATACAATTTCCTCAAGAAAGGAAATGTAATCTTAGTGATTACTAGCTCTGCAATGAAAGGTATTTATACAGTCACAATATATAAGGTAAACACTGTTTATTGAGTTTCAATTTTAGAATCAACAGATAGACAAAGCACGGAAGACTCAACCACAGCTATGAAGGTAAACATAGCTGTTATCAGCCTTGATGTTGCCAGAATAAAAGCCTAGAAGAGGTAAACTAGAAGACAGAAGGAAGAGAAAGAGCCAAAGGGAAGGGTGAGGGATCTGACAAGAGAGTCTCCATGTAAGGTTGCAGGATGGGCACTGCACAAGAGCGTGTGGCAAAGAGGGTAAGAACTGAACTCTAGTCTTCATTCTGCTCAGTCGGCCACACCCCACCAAGGGGTCCCCAGTGGCCTGGAGGAAGAGGCACTTTGTTCTACATCTATGTAAAGGTGCGGCTCCTTGCCAAGCCAACTATCCCTACATCTGTTCAGAAGGGACGCCTGTTAACCACAAGGTTGAAGGCACAAAGGGCCCTTGTGGGCTAGCAGCAGCATTGACCAATTATCTTGTAAGATTTTGTATCAGTGTGAGTTCTTTGGTTACAAGCACAAACCCAGACTGACTAAGCTAGGCAAAAAGGAGTATATTGGGTGATACCGAGCAAGCACAGACTCAAAAGGAAAGCAGAACATCCGGGCCTAGAACTAAACAGAGACCAGGGGAGCATGGACAAATCATTAGCAAGAGCTGGTCTCTCAGGACTTGCCTGGTGGTCCAGTGGTTGAGACTCCACACTCCCAAAGCAGGAGGCACAGATTTGACCCTTGATTGGGGAACCAAGATCCCATATCCGTGCATGACCTAGGACACAAAATAAATAAAAATTAAGTTTCTTTAAAAATAAAAAAGAACTGGTCTCTCTACCCACCGTTGTCCCCCAGATCCGCCTGAACCTCCATCCTTCTCTATTTCTAGGTAGGATTACAAATCCCAAGCGTCTGACTGTCTTGGATGCCTTGATTGATGACCCATGAACTACATGGGCGTGGGAAGGGATCACTTTCCCAAAAGAAAGAAGCTGAGCAGTCGACTAGTAATGATCACGTGCTCACACAAGTACAGAGTGGCAGCCAGAATGGAGTGCGAGACTGGGAAATTTCTGAAAAGGAAGGAGTCCCACTGTTGCATTAGTAAGGGCAGGTGCTTACCCATGCTTCTAGGACAGTAGCCCCTGGAGAATATGGACTTGGGCTTAGAACATGGACTCAAGAACATAAGCTTATTGGTCACTCCTTGACTGTCCACGTGGATGTGCTTTGCTGCCTATGTGACACTCAGAAACAGTCCTGTCCCAGGCCAGCTCACCCCAGTAGAAACTCCAGCATGAATCTCCTCCTTGATGAGCTCCCAGACCCCTGGCCTTGCTAGGATATCTCTGTGGCCAGAATCCACGTGCTGCAAGGTCCCTCCCTTTTGCCTCTATGAAATATGCATTCTTCCTTCATGTGGGCCTGTTGAAGGTGATGTTCCTCAAACTCTAATGTGTGTACTCCTGGTCTGGGCATCTCATTAAAATGCAGATGCCACACTTTGGATGAGCCCCCGGGTGGTGCCCATGCTGCCTTTCTAAGGATAACACCCTGAATAAAGAACTAGACTCCAGAAGATCTAGGTTGCTAGATCCACTCTCCTCCCCGGATGTCCTTTGATCTTTAGGCTTTGGGCACATAGGAAAATGATGAGCAGACAGGCTCCCTTGTGTGTGTCCTGCTTGCTTGGTTCTGCCTCTCTGGGACATTCCATTGCCTTCTATATACCAGCTGAACAGAAGTAAGAAGAAAAAATGCTGCTTAAAGCAAGAAGTGAAGTGACTGCAAAGAAAAGAATTTCTGCTCCTGGAAGAGCGCAGCTTAGAAGAATGAAAAGACAAGCCATAGACTGGGGGAAAATATTTTCAAATCATATATTTGATAAAGGGCTTATATCAACAATATACAAAGAACTCTCCAAGCACAATAATAAGAAAACAAACTACTCAGTTTGTAAAAGGCCTAAAGTTTTGAACAGACACTTCACCAAAGAAGATATACAAATAAGCACATGAAAAGATATTCAGCATCATTAGTCATTAGGGAAAGGCATGTTAAAAGCCACGAGATACCACTACACAACTAATAGGCTGTCATGCAAAACAAAACAACAAGACTGACAGTGCCAATCAGTGGCCAAGACAGGGAGCAGGATACCAGCCACAGCGCTCATACTTTGCTGGTGGGAATGCAAAGTGTACAGACACTTTGGAAAACAGATGGCCGGTTTCCAACAAAGTTAAATTAAACACTTAACATTCTTATCGCTGTTGTTCAGTCCCCCAGTCGTGTCCAATTCTTTGTGATCCCATGGACTGCAGCACACCAGAACTCCCTGTCCCTCACTATCTCCTGGAGCTTGCCCAAGTTCATGCTCATTGCATTGGTGATGCCGTCCAGTCATCTCATCCTGATGCCCTCTTCTCCTTCTGCCCTCGATCTTTCTCAGTATCAGGGAATTTTCCAATGAGTCCTCTTTTTGCATCAGATGACGAAAATACAAGAGCTTCAGCTTCAGCATTAGTCTTTCCAGTGAATATTCCAGGTTGATCTCCTTGCTATCCAAGATACTTTCAGGAGTCTTCTCCAGCACCTCAGTTCTAAGGCTTCAATTCTTTGATATTCTGCCTTCTTTATGGTCCAGCTCTCACAATTATACATGACCACTGGGAAGACCATAGCCTTGACTATACGGACCTTTGTTGGCAGAGATCTGACCTAGTAATTCCACCCCTAAGTATGCATCCAAGTAAAATGAAATCTACATTCATCCAAAAACCTATACGGGAAGGAGTTCTCTGGTGGTCTAGTGGTTAGGATTCGGCACTCTCATTGTTATGGCCTAGGTTCAAGTCCCTCAGGGAACTGAGATCCCACAAGCTGCATGGTGTCAGTCAGTCAGTCAGTTCAGTCACTCAGTTGTATCCACAAATAAAAAAAACAAAACAAACACAATGCCTTGCCGCGGCCAGCACAGTCAAGGAGCAACCTCCGTAAGGAGGACGCGAAGGAGAACGCCCGCTTAGAAAAAATAAGACAGAAAGATGGGGTTGAGAGGATCAGACTTTATTGTCTGATACCAACTTTATTAGGTGTTCAGTATATATAGGATAACATACGTGACTTANTCCATTGTTTCCCCATCTATTTGCCATGAAGTGATGTGACCAGATGCCATGATGTTAGTTTTCTGAACGTTGAGCTTTAAGCCAACTTTTTCACTAGAAAGATGTAAAAAACTAGTAGAGTGTGATTTCTATGATAGTGCTGTGAGCAACATATAATGTAGGAGTCCAAAAAAGCTAGAATTTTCTCTGGGAATCTATAAAATGCTTATTCTGTATCTGAGATTAGCTATTCATTTGGACTTGGTTCCATCTTCAAGTAGATAAGCAGTTCTTTATTTATATGCAAGATGTTTACACATGTGGAAGAGGATAAAAGACAAAGCCTCATAATATTGCCACTAGAGACTTGTAATCCAAATTGACTTTGTTCCATTAATCATCACACTGTGAACATGGGTGTTTAACCAGCCACTGATCTACTTATGCCATCATCCAGGCTGTATTTCTCCATTTACCTCATTTGTCTGCAAGTCAAGGGTCTTTTGTGCAAGAGACTCCTGGTAATTGCGGTTTATTATTTGAAGCCTCGTGAGAAACTTTATTAAATGCTTTCTGAAATCAGTATGTTCTACTTGTTTGCTCCACCAGTGTGTTAAAATAAGGAAATGTGATTGCTTTGGCATAGCTTTTCCATGCTTTTCAAGTCTCATGTGGCTCAAAAAATTTAAAAGCCAGGTTGTGGAGGGTGCTGAGAATTCATGTCAGGTTCCTAGAATTTTATTTTCCCGCTTTTGAGGACAATGTTTCTTTCTTTTAATCTCTTGCCCATCTGATTCTTTCTTTATTTTTGCAGATTATTGATGACAGTTCCCCAGTCGTTTTTTGTACAGAAATGTATGGTTACTTGCTTTTGCTGTTTGTTGCAGTATATGGTTCTTTTTTATCTCTATAAATGTTCCTTGGGTCCTTGTAAAGCATGTGCATCCTGTGGTTGTTGAGTGCAGTCTCTCTGTCTGTGCCCTTGATCAAGTCTGTTTTGTTGCTTCAGATCTTAGGGCTCCACTGAGTTTTGATCTGTGAGATCTGTTAGATCCTGAGAGATCTGTTAGATCCTGAGTGATTTTGGATTGGCTTATTGTTTCTTGATGTATTTTGAGCCTGTGTTATTAGATGCATACATATTTTAAATTGTTGTACCATCCTGGTCAGTTAAACCTTAGTGCCCTTGGGATTGTTGTCTGTTATTATTTAAATGAAGAAAAATGATTTTGCTACAGTTTTATAATCACTTTTATAATATATACAAATATATAAAATCACTTTTTGATATAAGGCTTTGAATAATTTCAAGTTTGTGCTCCCTGTTTTTTTCATTCAGGTTATCAGTTGATTGGGAGCCACTCTGGGGTGAAGCTTTGCAGATGGACAAAGGTATTTGTTTTTGTTCAAATATTATTTCTGTTTTAGGCAACTTTTCTATGACTGTTATATGCAATGCATTTTACCATTTTAAAGGGTTAATTTACATTTAATAAAGTGTAATGATTTTGAATGAGTTACATGAGTTTAGTGTATGTTGATGGATATAAAAAATTCTTATCAAACATCTGAATTAAGCTGTAGACTATTTTCCTCACCCCTACAAGTTTACTTATGACTGTCTCTGGGCCGGAGCCCTTGCCCTGACAGCTGTGCAACAGTTGTTCTCTTTGGTCTCACTGTAGTTTAGTTTTGCCTGTTGTAGAATTTCACATGAATAGGATCATATAATGTGTAGCTTTTTGCTAATGGCGTCTTAAACTCCACATCAGGTTTCTCCAATTCATTCACGTATAATGTGTATCAGTTCATTCCTTTTTGTTGCTGAATACTATGCAGTAGTATAGGCATGGTACTCAGGGAAGCCTCCGTGCCTCAGCGGTAAAGAATCTGCCTGCAGGCAGGAGATGCAGGAAGTGGTGAGTTCGATCCCTGGGTTGGGAAGATCCTCTGGCATAGAAATGGCAGCCCACTTCACTATTCTTGCAGGGAAAAATCCCAGGGGCAGAGGAACCTGGACATAACTGAGCGACTATACACACACATTCAGTATTATGAACATTCCACAGTTTAAAATCTGTTCATAGTTGTTTGGGTTGTTCTCAGATTTTAGCTATTAAGGATAAAATGACTGAATGTGTGTGTACAGTGCTTTTTTTGGTGTGAACGTATGTTTGATTTCATCTGGGTGTATACCTAGGAGTAGAATGGCTAAGTCATAGGGCAGGTATAGTCCATGGGGTCGCGAAGAGTCAGACACTACTGAGCTACATCACTTTCACTTTTCACTTTCATGCAGTGGAGAAGGCAGTGGCAACCCAGTCCAGTGTTCTTGCCTGGAGAATCCCAGGGATGGGGGAGCCTGGGGGGTTGTGCTACCGTCTATGGGGTCGCACAGAGGCAGACACGACTGAAACGACTTAGCAGCAGCAGCAGGGCAGGTATATATTTAACTTTTTAAGAAACTCCCAGTCTGTTTGCCGTGTGGTTGTACTATTTTATATTTGCATCAGCAATTTAAGAAAGTTGCTATATTCTCTCACCATCATGTGGGATTATAAATCTTTTTCTGATTGTGAAATGGTACCATTTTGGTTTTAATTTACATTTTGAAGATAACTACTGATGATGAGGAGCACCTTTTCATGGCATATTGGCCTTTCATAGTTATGCTGCCTTTGTTCAGATATTTTACCCAAACTGAATAGTTTGACTTTGTATTATTGATTTGTAGGAGTTCTTTATATATTGTGGATATGAGAGTTTTGCCTGATGCACACTCTTGTTTTCTCTTAGTCTGTGGCTTCCTCTTTCATTTCCCTAATGGTGTCCTTTGAAGTTTTTAATGTGAATAAAATCTGATTTATCCTTTTTTCTCTTTTGGTTAGTACTTTTCATATGTTAAGAAGTCTTTGTCAACTTGAAGGTCACAAAGATAGTTTATGTTTTCTTCTGGAAGCTTCATATATAGTTTTAACCTTTACGTTTAGGTCTTGAATTAATTTATATGAATGGTGTGAGGTAAGGATCAAGATTGTTCCTTTCCACCACCTATCACTACATGGATATTCTGATGTTTCAGCACTATTTGTTAAGAAAGATTTTCCTTTCACCATTGAATTACTTTTAGGCCTTTGTAGAAAGGTCAGTCAGCTGTATATAGGAAGGCCTGTTTCTGGACTACTCGTATTCTGTTGCATTGCTGTGTTTGTCCTTAAACCAATACCACAATTGGCTTGATTACTGTGGTTTTGTAATAAGTTTTAAATCATGCCATATAAGTTCTCTGCCTTGGTCTTTAATTTTCAAGATTCTTTCTTCTCTTCTGGGTCTTTTGTACTTCCATATACGTTTTAGGATCAATCTATGAATTTCTATTGTATGTATTTATTTATGTATCTATTCTCTTTTCTTACGTTCTGTATTTGTCTATTTGTCATCTCTGTACCTCAGGGCCAATTACATAATTTCTTACTTTCTGTATTTTCTAAAAAATATTTTATTATTATTGTTTTTTATTTTTGGCTGCGCTGGGTCTTTGTTGCCACGCATGGGCTTTCTCTAGTTGCAGCGAGCAGGGGCTACTTGCTCTGTAGTTGTGGTGGACGGGCTTCTCATTGCATGGTTCCTCTCGTTGCAGAGCATGGGCTTTAGGGCACGCTGCCTCAGTAGTTGTGGCATACGGGCTTAGTTGCCCTGGGCCATGTGGGATCTTCCTGGACTAGGGATTAGATCCGTTTCCCCTGCCTTGGCAGGTGGATTCTCAACCACTGGACCACCAGGGAAGTCCTTATTTTCTGTATTCTTGATGCTCTGGCAGGCTCATAGAGACTGCCCCTCCCAGGGCTAATTCCTGAAGATTAACAACAGCTTGCCTTGAACATACCTTTCATCTGTGATTCTAAATCTGTAGCCTTCAGCTCCCTTCTTATCTGACTCTCTCACACACCAAGCCAATATCTCCCCTGCCCTAAATCATGCCAGAGCCTGATACAGAAAGCTAGAGATAGCCCTGTAGTCCAGAGCCCACTGGAATAATTCATATCAGCCAGTCTGGCATCATTTACCCTGCTCTGCTTTCCTCTCCTAAGGAGACTCCAGTAAGGGCTGTGGCCCAGGCTTTCCCCTCACTTCTCTCTGCCTCCTGAACAAACCCTGTGTGGTATGGTGTGCACCTTTCTCTCGGAAGATGTAAGTAATATCTTCCTTCAATAGCATTGGCCTGTGTTGGCACTCAGTCACCCTTGTGAATTAAATTCCCATGGATACAACTAAGATAGCATTAAAATTGTTGTATTTTCTAATGAAAATGCAGTGATGTACAATATTATGTTAGTTTCAGGCATATGACATAGTTGACATTTGCATACATTATGAAAGGCTCACCACAATAAGTCTAGTAACCATCTGTCCCCATACAAAGTTGTTACACTATTGTTGATGATATTCCTTCTGTTGTATATTATATCCCTGTGATTTGTTTATTATAAAACTGGAGGTTTGAAGCTCTTAATTCCTTCACCTATTTTGTCCACCCTCTCTCCTCCCTTCTGTCCCTTCCGACCATGACCAATTCTCTGTATCTGAGTCTGTTTTCGTTTTATTTGTTTGTTTTGTTTTATAGATTGCACATATGAGGTAGGATCATATGGTGTTTGTTTCTCTGACTTACTTACCATAGTAGCCTCAAGGTCCATCCATGTTGCTGCAGATGTCAAGATTTCATTCTTTTTCTGGCTGAGTAATATTACTCTGTGTGTGTGTGTCTATACATATATCTATCTATGTCACAGTTTCTTTATCCATTCCTCTATCAATAGACACTAAGTTTACATCTGTCTCTTCGCTCTCGTAAATAATGCTGCATTGAACGTTGGAGTTCTGATTACTGTTCTTGTTTTCTTTGGGTAAATATTCAGTAGTAAAATTGCTGGGTCATATAGAAGTTCTATTTTTGATTTTTTGAGGAACCTCCATAACTGTTTTCCATAGTGGCTGCACCCATTTACAGTCACATCAGCCATGCATGAGGGTTCCCTTTTCTCTGCATCCTCACCAGCACTTATTATTTGTTGCCTTTTTGATGATAGTGATTCTGAAAGGTGTTAAGTGGTGTCTCATTGTGGTTTTGATTTGCATTTCCTTGAAAATTAGTGATATTGAGCATCTTTTCATGTGTCTGTTGGCTGCCTGCATTTCCTCTCTGGAAAAAAAAAATGTCTATTCAGGTTGCCTGCCCATTCTTTAATTGGGTTGTTTGATTTTGCTGCTATTAAGTTGTGTGTATTTTTATATATTTTGGATGTCAACCCCTTATTGGATATGTTGTTTGCAAATATCTTGTCCCATTTAGTAGGCTGCTTTTTTGGTTGTTGAGCGTTTCCTTCACTGTGTAAAAGCTTTTTGGTTCAATATAGTCCCACTTATTTATTTTTGCTTTCGTTTCCCTTGCCTTAGGAGACGTATCCAAAAAATATTGCTAAAACTGATGTTGAAGAGTGTGCTGCCTAAGTTTTCCTCTAGGAGTTTTATAGTTTCAGGCCTTACATTTAAGTCTTTGATCCATTTTGAGTTTATTTTTGTATATGGTGTGAGGAAATAGTTCATTTTGATTCTTTTGCATGTAGCTGTCCAGTATTCCCAACATTATTTACTGAAGAGGCTGTCTTTTCCCTATTGTGTATTCTTGCCTCCTTTGTCACAGATCCGTTGATCATACAAGTGCAGATTTATTTCTGAGTTCTCGTTTCTATTCCTTTGATCTGTGTGGGTGAATTGGAAACAGAAGTGGTAGTTAGAGTAGTTAAAGGAAGTGAGATGGACCTCTGGTGACACTTTCCGAGTAAGATTTAAAGATGACAGGCAGTCCTCAAATAAGTAAGTTCAATTTCAAATAATTATTGCAAGATAGATTTCTCATCACTGTGCTGTAAAAATTAGCAATACATAAAATGACCACAATAACTTCTTAAACAGCTTTGATTTGTGAGAATCTTGTATTTCATGTCTTAATATTTCATATGTTAGCTTAATATTTGGTTTCAAGTCTACCGAAAGCATCTCAAATCTCTTCTGTATTGTTTTTATAGGAGACACCTACACATATAACATGGGATGCATGTATTGTGTTAGTGACTTAAATACTAGAAGCAGCATTATTCTCCATGGTGTGGGTTTTCAAAATGGTGAAATTTCTTACAAAAGCTTCTCACCAAAGAAAGTCTTTTCTTCCTCATTTTCCATAGTAGCTACATTCCTGGAAAATTCAGTGTATGGTAGAGTGTTCAGAAAATACTTTATCTGTAAAATGAAGTTGGAATCTAAGCGTGGATGATTATAATCAGGTTTTTCACACGTATGGAGGTGTAGTGAGTCATTTGAAAGGAAGTGGCTAATAAGACCCTTTGTGTGTGTGGGAGGGTAGGGTGGGTGGGGAGGGCTATCTTAAACATTACAGGAGATGTGAAAATCTTGCCCCTCCCCTCACTTATTGCCTGTAGTGCCTCCCAACCATTTTGATAACAACAGTATTTCAGGGAATTTCCAGAATACCCCTAGATAGTGTGGACCCCATTGAGAACCTCTGCCCCAACCCATTTTCCTCGCCATCCTTGAAGTTCGGGTTGTCCTCCTGAACATTGCAGCTAGGTTTTTTTTTTCTCCTCTATTTCTGACCTCCAGTGAATCCCCTCCCCTACCTGCTCTATTTATCCGACATTAACCANCCCAACCCATTTTCCTCGCCATCCTTGAAGTTCGGGTTGTCCTCCTGAACATTGCAGCTAGGTTTTTTTTTTCTCCTCTATTTCTGACCTCCAGTGAATCCCCTCCCCTACCTGCTCTATTTATCCGACATTAACCAGGTTAATCTCTGAAGTTCAGTTCTCATTTAGCCATTCTGTCTCTGAAGCTTTATGGTAGCTTTTCATTACTTCCTACTCAACATATCAGTTGGGTCGTGTAATAGGCATCTTAAACTTAATGTGTCAGAAACAGAATTCCTGATTTCCTCTCCTAAATCTGTTCTCCTCAGTCTTCACTCCAGCGATTTATGACAACACTGTCCCTTCAGTTACTCGGGCCAGAACCCTGGGAGTCATTTCTATTCTTCTGTTGTTTTTCTGTTTGTTTTTTTTTCTTCTGTTATCTCCCACATCTATTCCGTGAGCACATCTTTTCAAACTATATCCAGAGTATAACTACTTTTTGGCGTTTATACGGCTCTGCCTGGATCCAAGTCACTGTCATATGTTCCTTTTATTATTGTAAATGATCTCCTGACTGCTGCTCCGGATTCCACACAGTCATCTCCACTGCTGTTCCCTGTGCAGCAGTTGGATGTCTCAGATCATGTAACTGTTTTACTCAAAACTCCCAGGGGTTCTCATCTCTCTCAGAACCAAACCCTGAGTCCTTACAGAGGCCTCCAAAGATCCGATCTTCTGTGCTTCATCTCACCTTACTAGCCTTCTTAATGTTCCCCGAATACACTGAACTCAGACTCCTCCCTGGCTTTCTGGTCTCTTGTCTGCTCACTGAGATCTCTGATCACTGAGCCTCGATCAGAGAGGCTCTCCCTTGACCACCTTTTTAAAATAACAGCCTTCCCCTGGTCCCCTGACACCGCTTGCAATTTCTCCACAGCACTTTCTCCATAGCACTGTTATCAATGAACAAATTAGGTCTTGCTCATTAACTGTCTCCTCTTTCCCTTCTCATTTCCTCCCAACCTAAGAGTTATCATTTTTCTTTCCAATACTGAAAACAGAGCCTAGCATGTAGTAATTACTTAGTAAACATTTCTCACATGACAGAATTAAATAAAACCCAGAACCCGAGGAAGACCCTCTCTAGTATAGTTCTGATGCACTTGTTCAGCTTTGTTTTCCGTTTTAACCTTCATGCATCCTGTGCTGCGTCTCTTCCCCGCTCTGATCTCCACCTGGCTGAATCCTCCCCATCTGTCCCAGTCAGGAAAACAGAAACCACCCTGGGTATTTTCACAAGAACAGATTTAATAAAGTAAATTAACTGAATGCTTACAAAGCCACTGAAAGGCCTGGGGTAATGAAGGTCAGAGAGAACTGCTCCTTGCGTGGAGAAAGTTGAGAAGTGCTGGGCTCGCAGGACGCTGCTGGCAGTGACCTGAAACGCTGGCAGCACTAAAGCAAATGTGTCCCAGGAGCTCGCTGGAAGCTGCTTCGCACTCAGTGTTTGTTGTGCGCCCTTGTGTCTGCCAGCTGCTGCCAGCGAAGAATAACGATTTTTCCTTTCTCATCACCTAAGTCTTGGCATAAGTGCCTCTCACTGGTGGAGTCTAAGTCAGAACCCCTCAGACAAGGGAATCTGAGAAATATGATATTGGGGCTTCTTAGTCCCTACTTATAAGGGGAGGCACCGGACTCAGTATTAATAGCACTGTCTACCTCTTTAGATGCTCAGCATCTGTGCACACCCTTCTATCTGTATTCACATTTTCAAACCATAATAAAAACAAAACATTTGCTTCTCCCTAAACTGTTGTAATTATTGCTCATGCAAGGGAGGACGTATTCATTCTCTCCCTTCACTCTTTTTTGAGATCCTCTGCCTAGGGATGACCTTATAAGGTTGACTACCACTGACCTGTCTTATATAAAATAGTTGGAGGGGAGAAAAGATAATTATGTATATCCAAGCAAGGAAGACAGTATGTATGTTTGTAACTGCTCATATTTGTGCTTGGTCGCCTGGTCATGGTTGGTATTTCTAACTTCCTTCCTCCATGAGGCAGGCCACATTTCCTTTGTGCTGTATCACTACCTCAATATGATGCTTCTTTGCAAAGGTGAGTGATTCTGTCAGTGAAGAGTCTGAGCCACTAATGGCTCCTAATCTTCTCTTAACTTCTCTGACTGTAAAGGAGAATATTAAGGGCTTCCCAGGTGGCTCGGGGTAAAGAATCCACCTGCAATGCAGGAGACACAGGATACATGAGTTTGATCCCTGAGCTGGGAAGAATCCCTGGAGGAGGAAATGGCAACCTGTTCCAGTATTCTTGCCTGAAAAATCCCCCAGACAGAGGAGCTTGGTGGGCTACAATCCATGGAATCACAAAGAGTGAGACACGACTGAGAACACACACACAAAGAGATGTCTTGGAGGTCCCCTTGGTTCCTGAGAAAATTTTTGTTTCTGTGACATGAGGAGCTCAAAAGAACCAGGGGCTAGTATTAACTGTCAAGAACTGTGGAGGGCCTCCTCTTTCAGCCTCCTTACAAGCCAACGTATTCACCTGGTAGAGTTTCATGGATGCTGGTGGAGGACCCAGGACTCCCAGGTCAAAGACGAAGGAACAACAGACAGATTGAGATTCATGACCAGGTGGGGAGACAGATTCCTGATGCTTCCTGCTCCTCTGTCCTCCCTAAGTCCTCCTCCTATTTGTACTTTTTTTTTTTTTTTAACAGTTCGCTTAACCAGTTTAGAATTTATTTTGCTCTGTAGTATGGAGTAAATCTCTAAATCAGGGGTTAGCAAACCTTTTCTTAAAGGGCCAGATGGTGACTTTTTAAGGTCTGTGGGTCATATGATCTTGTTGCAGCTTTTCAACTATGCCATTGTAGCTCCAAAGCAACCATAGATACAAGTAAACAAATGTGGGTGACAGTATTCCAACAAAACCTTACCTACAGAGACAGGCAGTAGCCTGACTTTGGCCCATGGCTGCAGTATATTGAACACTGCATTGAACTCTTCATCCCCTGTCAAAAATGGAAGACTGAAATTTTACCCAGACTCTGTGTTTACTAAGCCTTAGTCTAGCAACAGAAGACCTCTCAGTTAGGTTTGTTCTTCCCTTGTATGCAATAAGAGTCCCTCTAACAGATTCCAGTGATCCCAGAACCACTTGCAAAGGGGATCAAATGGGAGCCGCCCCCAATAACAAGCAGCTGGGACAAATGCTTTTCTTCCCTGTTGGACCATGAATTCCCCTCTTCTGGTAAGAGATATCAGATGGTCAAGTAAAAATGGAAAGAGAGAGACCCTCTCCTTACCACCTTCCTCCTGCAGTAATCGACCTGGCCTGTGACATGTTCTCTGTGCCTGCTGGGCCCAAGATTCCTTTCTTTCACTGAGAGATAGCATGGTGGTTCGGTGGCAGTCCCCTCCACAAGAAGTGGCCTGTCTATGGAAGCCAAGCCTCTTTATTCTTGTCCTGATACTTCCCTCTTCCATTCAGAGTTACTGGGGCTACCCAGGCCCCTTGGCCAGAGCAACTCTGCCAAATAAGCCACCTGTATGGGAACCCTGCTGGCCTGAGATTCCCCTCCTCCATGTGAAACCTCTTTCACCCCCTCTGATGGTACCAGCTGAGATCAGTGGGAGCCCAAGCAAAATTATATTGCAAAGCCTCTGAAAATTAAACTGCCACTGGAGCCACGGCATACAAAATAGTCCAGGACCTGCAGGCTCAGCCTAAACTAAGTGCCTGCTGCTAAAATGAAAGAATGAAATAGAATTTAGAGCCTCCTAACATAGTAGACAAAATGTCTAGGATGCAGTGAAAAAAATCACCTGTCATTCCAAGAACCATGAAAATCACAACTTGAGCAAAAAAAGATAATGAACTGACACCAACACCAGATGAATCAGATGGTGGAGTCATCTGACAAGGATTTTAAAGCAGCTGTCATAAAAATGCTTCAGCAATCACTTACAAAGTCTCTTGAAACAAATGAAAAAATAAAAAATCTCAGCAGAGAAATGCGAGTTATAAAAGGAACCAAGAGGGAATTATACAATTGAAAAAATACAGTAGCAGAAATAAAAACTCACTGAATGGGTGCAGTAATAGAGTGGAGATGACAGAGGGAGAGCCAGGGACCTTACCAATTAGCAGAATGATCTGTGACCAGGGCAAGTCAGCAGAATTTACCCAACCTGGATAGCAGAGAGCATAAACTCCAAATCGGATAGAACCAAGGAAATCCACACGAAGATACCATTAATGCTCTGAAAGCTAAAGAAGAAAAAGATCTTGAAAAATGCTATATTTGACATCGGATCTCTCATTTGAAATCATGGAGGCCAGAGAGAAGTGGCTCATGTTGTTTAACAGTTGAAAGAAAATACCTGTCAATCATGATTTCTGTGTCTGGCAAAACTATCCTCCAAAATGAAGATTAACTAAACACATTATTAGATTAAAAAGAAACAACTGAGTCTGTTTCTAGCAAATCTGCTTTCAAGATCAGTTAAAGAAGCTATTCACACCTAATGAAGTGATGAAAGAAAGATCTTAAAGCGTGAGAAAGCAAAGCACAATGATAAAAAGAGCAGAAATATGAGTACATACACTAGATGATCATTTTCCTCATAATTTTTATAATCATATTTGATGATTGAAGCAGAATATTAAAAATTTTTTAAATTTATTTTTATTTGGCTGCACTGGGTCTTAGTTGTGGCAAGTGGGATCTCTAGTCTTTGTTGCAGCATACAGAACCTTTAGTTGAGGCATGCAAGCTTTTAGTTGCAGCATGTGGGATCTAGTTCCCTGACCAGGGATTGAACCTGGGCCCCCTGCACTGGGAGCTTGGAGTCTTAGCCACTGGGCCACCAGGGAAGTCCTGAAACAAAAATTTTAACACCCTGTGATACTCAGGACAATGATATATAATTTAAAAGAGAAAATTAAAGAGATCTGAATGGAAGTGATGTTTCCACATTTTCACTTGAAGCTGGTAAAATTTTTTTACTAGTAGACTTGGTGGGTCATGTATGTATATTTTTATACGCAGAACAACCACTACAAACACTATCTCAGCGAAAGTCACTCAGTTGTGTCCGACTCTTGCGACCCCATGGACTGTAGCCCACCAGGCTCCTCTGTCCATGGGATTCTCCAGGCAAGAATAGAGTGGGTTGCCATTTCCTTCTCCAGGGGATCTTCCCAACCCAGGAATCAAACCTGAGTCTCCAGCATTGCAGGCAGATTGTTTACCGACTGTGCTTTGAGGGAAGGGCTATGAGGAAAGCCCACAAACACTATAGAGATAAAATCAAAAATAAAAAAATAAAGATGGAATCCTAAAAATGTTTAAGTAATCTGCAGGAAATCAAAAGAATAACAGGAATGAGAATCAGAGGGAATAAGCAGGAAACAAATAATAAAATGGTAGGCTATTTTGTGCATAAGTAATTACTTCAAATGTAAATATTCTAAATATATCAATCAAATGATAAAGATTGCCAGAGTGGTTCTTGCTTACTTGCCATTTCCTCCAACTAGCCCCTCCATGGATAGGGGCTCTGTCGTCTTAGTCATTGTACATTCAACACCCAGTTTGCTTGAAGTACATTAACTGATTGGTAAATAATGAATGAAACATGCAGGTCTTCAACTTTGTTTCTCCATTGCCATAATATTTAATGGTAATTACACTTGCATATGGTGGATATTTTAGTTTTCAGGGCTACTTTGAAAGATGTGAATATTTTGTTTGCCTTCTTGAATATTTTCTTGGGAACTTGGAAGAGCATTTGTAGAAACAGTTATCCTGAACAGCATTTTCCCTTCACTCCTTTTTTTTTTTTTTTAAGTGAAAGGATTAAGTGAAAGAGGGACCTCTTTTATCAGGACAAAAGATAAGACTTTTTGGTCAACTGACATAGTAACAAGCTGGTAGATGTTATGTGGGCAGCACTGTAATATCATTACACTGATATGTAATGTACACTGATCCATATGTATAAAGGCTTGCCAGCTGTGTTTCCTTGCTCGTTGTTCCTATTGTTAATTCCATTTCAGTCACTTAGCTCAAAATCTCAGTTATCTTGGACAACTTCCTATTTGTCCCTCCAATTGGGACCATACCTCTTTAGTTCCCTTTGCCTTTGCTCTGCCAATGTTAGAGCAAAGTCACCAGGTCCTTTCTTGCATAACCTCCTTACAGGTTTCACTTTTTCTTGAATCAAGTCCATCTAACACAGAGCTCCTGGAAGGATCTTTCTAGTGGTTACCACAAGAAGCTCCATGGTGTCTTATGATCCCAACCCTGAGAGTTGATCTGCAATATTTCTTCAAATTACCATTCTTATGGTGGTTTTACATTGTATTCTTTTCTGGAATAGTCTATTTCTTGTGTACATGCTGCTTGTCCCCTCAACAGTCTCAACTCCCCTCTATGTTCAAATTCTACTGTTGGGTTGACATAGACTGTGCTCCACGTTTCATTCCTTTACTCATCCTCCTTATTCAATATGAAGATAACTCTTTCAGGTGAATGCTACTTCCCCCTTTTCTGGGAGCCTTATTTCTCCTTTGGCATTATATATTCTTGTACTAATATTTGAGGCAGGTGAATGGATTTGAAAATGAAAGTATCCATGGTCCTCCCTGTGGAGCTTTCAAAATTAATGAATCATAGGTTTATCTCATTAGGGTTTAGAAAACCCAGAGCATTATTAAAACCCAAACACCATCAAAACAATCTAATGCTATAATGTTAGTTTTCTGTCTCATGCAGATACTGGTAAGGGGTATTTATACCCCTGAAACACTAGGTTTCTTCTTTAAAATGATGCCCTGGTATATTTTGTTTCCTTGCTTTGAGGATCTTATTCAAATGATCGTTTGTTTTTTATGTTCACAGTCCATGCTCCGAGGGAGAGGAGGTTGCTATAAACATACATTCTATGGCATTGAAAGCCATCGTTGCATGGAAACTACCCCGAGCTTGGCATGTGCAAATAAATGTGTCTTCTGTTGGAGGTAAGTAAAAATGAATGGGCATGGTGATCAAATATGTAACGTTGTGCTGAGGCTGAAAAATCCTCAGAGTTTATTATGCTCTGTGTTAACCTGTTCTTTCCTATTTTGATAGTGGTGTCCTTAGCTATTCAGTGGTGTAGATTGGTTTAGATTGAAAAATCTCTACTTTCTCTAACTCACTATATCTGTTTATGTAGCTAGTTGATTGTATTTTAGGTTCTCATTATTTCATCTTTTTTTTAAAAAAAAGTTTCATTGAATCATAAAAGTAATCTAGACTTACATAGGAAATTTTAAAAACCATTAAAAATTATAAAGAAAAGCAACAATTCAAGCATCCAGGGAAAACACTTTTAATGCTTTGTAGTATTTCCTTTCTGTTTTTTTTCTCCCAAAGTCTTTCATTTTTAAAAATACAGCTGAGAGCATTTTCTACTTTCTGTTTGGTATCCTGCTTTTATTTTTTAAATATAAGACTCTATCTCTGCCATTAGAATTTTATATACATAAGCTTTTTATTTTGAAACAATTTTAGTTTACAGAAGATTTCCAAAGAAAATTTCCAACTTCTCTTAATGTTCAGACTTTACGTAACCATGGAGCAACTATCAAAATCAAGAAATTAACACTGATGCAGTATTATTAATCAAATTGGAAATTGACTTTCATTGGTTTCCCCACTAGATTCAATTCAGGATCCTACATCCTAAATTTAGGTTTTAGGTGTCACGTCTCGTTAGTTATCTCCAATTCTTTAGTCTTTCCTTGTCTATCATGACCTTTACACTTTTGAAGAGTATTAGGTATATTTGGATTTTGGTTATAGGTATAGTATAGGTATATTTGGATTTGGGAACAAAACCCCACAGAAGTGATGTAACCTCTCAGCATATCATATTAGGGAGTACTTCTAACTTTTGTTATGGATATATTTTGAACAAAAATAGAGTGAATAGTATAATGAATCTCTATGTACATTTGTTAACACATTTCCAGTCATGTTCCATTTACCTACCCTAGTTTTCACTATTCTGATGCAAATCTCAGCCATAATTGTTTTATCTTCTACCTACTTTGATTGACAGATAATATTTTTAAAAAGGCCTAAAAAAAAAGAATCTAGTATCATCATCCCATCATAAGTTCTTTTACATGGTTTCCCTTTTCTAGTTATCTAGGGATATAGTAAAAAAACAAAAACTGAAAAATATCTTTTCAGACATTCTGTTAAATCATTGGTTCTCAACTGGGGCAAAATTTCTATTTTTCATCCTGAGGGGAAACTTAGGGCATCTGACCATGTCTGGAGACATTTTCGATTGTTGTAACGGAGGGAGGTGCTACTGACGTCTAGTGGGTAGGGACTAGGGATGCTCTTACACACCCTATAACACATAGGACAGCCCTTCACAGCAAAGAGTTATTGAGTTCAAAATGTCAGTTGTGCTGAGGTTGAAAAGTGCTGTGTGCAGTGGTCTAGGGATGTGTAGTGTAAGAGCTTCACAACAGGATATTTGCTATTTCTATTATATGTTTTGGCTGCTGTTGGCATAAATTATACTTTTATGTAAGCTGTAAACACAGTATATCAGTACTCTGTTTTAGTTGTACTGTCAGTTTTTAGAGTAATTAAAAGGAAAATAAACTTTATTTTTCCATATTTTTTTCTTTTTTCAGCACTCATCATTTCTTTGAGTAATCTAAGTTACTATCTGGTATCTATTTCTTTTGCCTGAATGATTCCCTTTAATGTATTCTGTAGTACAGATTTGCCAACAAGGAAAACTCTCAGATTTTTGTCTGCAAAAGTCTTTCTTACTCCATTTTTTGGAAAGATATTCGCACTGGGTATAGAATTCTGAGTTGACAAGTTTATTTCCTTTAAGCATTCTTTCGGGTGTCATTATAGTTTCATCTGGCTCACTTGTTTGCTGATGAGTTGTCAGAAGTAATATAAATCTGTGTCCTTAAGTAATGTCCCCTTTTTCTCTTGAAGATTTTCTGATTTTCTTTTGTTTTCATTAGCTTAGATACTGTATTTTTACACTGTCTTCAGATAGTCTGGTTGTTCTGCAAGCTTCTTGGATCTGTGGTTAATTGTTTCTCATTAACTTCGGGAAATTGTTGGCCATAATTTTTCTACATCTTTTTCTACTTTATTTTGTGTTTCCCTTCTGGGATTTTAATTATTGTACTTTGGCTCTCGGATTCCAATTATGTATATTTTGGACCTTTTGATAATTGTCCCACAGCTCTTGGATGCTGTGTCTTTTTTTTTTCCCCCACTTAAAATTTTATGTGTGTTTTAGTTGGCTTATTTGTCCTCTCCAAGTTTTTTTTTTTTTACTCTTTCCTTAGCTGTTGTAGTTTACTGTTGAGCCTGTAGAAGTCCTGTTTTTTTCATGTTTAGTATTTCTGTTTGATTATAATTTTCATCTCTGTGCTGAATTTACCCATTTGGTCTTGCATGTTGTTTACCTGTTTGTTTTAGGACTTATAACATACAGTAATCATAGTTCTAAAGATATAACCTGTCAGATACTTTCACCCCTTGTGTCAGAAGAGTTTGGTTCTGTTCATTGCTTTGTCTGTTGGAAATGTATTGTTTTCTTGCTTTTTTGTATGCCTCTTATTTTATTTATTTATTTTTTTTGAAGTCCAGCATTGTTAGAGACTGAGATGAGTGTTTTTTGTGTGTGGAAATTGGCACCCCTTTCCTTTCTGGTGTCCTCTAGAGATACCTTGAGTGTTGCCTGAGGTTTGCTGGAGGTTTTTCCCTCCGTGTGTGATCCATCCTAAGCTTTAGGTCTTCCCATTGCCTCTCAGAGAGAGTCTTGAAACAATATTGTACTGGTGGTCATTGCTGGATGTTTGTTAGCCTGGCGGTGTGTGGCTGGGAGGGAGGGGTACATGTTTTGTATTGTTCTGATTAAGCCTCAGTCTTGGCCAAGCATTTCCCTTGTCCATCTATCTGTCTCTCCTAGATGTCATGACTCAAAATAAGTTGTAAAATATAGCTATAGATAGCTGAGCTTTTAGGAGAAAACCAACTTGGATTTTATAATTATATGGACTCTCTCATAGCAGGTGACTAGCTGAGATTTAACAGAGTTCTAAAGAACTTTTGCCTCTTTTTTTCCTAGGCACCACACCAATCCAGTGGGTACTGAATGGCGGTGGAAGATGGACCAGCCTGAAATGATCTTGAAGGAAGCCATTGAAAACCATCAGAACATGATCAAGCAGTTTAAAGGTATTTATCTTCCCTCTACAAAGGAATGCTAATAGCCTGAATTAAATTGGCAGAGGAATTGCCTCCTTTGGCAGAATGTTGTCCCTGCTGGCAAATTCTCTTGTAGGAAATCAAAAACTTTGTAGAAATACTATATATACTTTGGCCTTTGTAGTTTTCACTGATAACTTTATATATATCATATGATGCGAGAACTAAAAAATTAATTCAGAGCTTAGCTATTTTTAATACAGTGCTCTCAGCTTGTAGATTTTGGCTGGGAATGTATCATCATTCCTCCTAAAAACTTTTGCTATTGTTCTGTGTTGGATACAAAGCAACCTTGTGATTCGACTGATAATTTTAGGTCATTCAACTGATAAGTAATACCAGTTAGATAGTATTAGGAGGGCATTTTGAATAAATGCCACACAAAAAAGGAGGGTTAATTTTAATGAGATTTCCTCCAGATGATCCACAGTGATGTATAGCATTCTGCTAGTCAGTTTCTAGAATTTCCTAATCTAGCTGTGTCTCACAGTGCAAGGTATTTGACTCTATTGGAGATGGCTGGCTCTTAAGCTTTAGTGTGCATCAGAATTGGTCATTAAAATAGTGATTCCCAATCTCCTTCCCCAGGGTTTGATTCAGAAGGTCTGACGGAGGGAGATAGAATGTACATCACTTACACATTTTCTGGTAATGCTGTTGTTGAACTGGGAACTATACTGTGAGACCCACCACTGTAGATAGATATGGAGGACAGGTATTGGGTTGGCCAAAAAGTTCTTTGGGCTTTCCCGTAGCAGCTTAAGGAAAAACCTGAAGAAACTTTTTGGCCAACCCAATAAAATAATNTCCTCCAGTGACCACTTTCTGTCAGCCCTCTCCTCCATGACCCGCCCGTCTTGGGTAGCCCCACAGGCATGGCTTGGCTTCATTGAGTTAGACAAGGCTGTGGTCCTAGTGTGATTAGATAGACTAGTTTTCTGTGAGTACGGTTTCAGTGTGTCTGCCCTCTGATGCCCTCTTGCAACACCTACCGTCTTCCTTGGGTTTCTCTTTCCTTGGGCGTGGGGTATCTCTTCATGGCTGCCCCAGCAAAACACAGCTGCTGCTCCTTACCTTGGACAAGGGGTATCTCCTTACCACTGCGTTCCTGATCTTCAACGTGCAATAGCTCCTTTAGGCCCTCTTGCACCTGTGAAGCCACAGAAAAGGCAAAATGATAAGATACCAAAAGAGGAACTCCCCAGGTCACTAGGTGCCCAATATGCTACTGGAGGTCAGTAGAGAAATAACTCCGGAAAGAATGAAGGGATGGAGCCAAAGCAAAAAAAATGCCCATTTGTGGATTTGACTGGTGATAGAAGCAAGATCCAAAGCTGTTAAGAGCAATATTGCAGAGGAACCTGGAATGTCAGGTCCATGAATAAAGGAAAATTGGAAGTGTTCAAGCAAGAGGTGGCAAGGGTGAACATCGACATTCTAGGAATCCGGGGACTAAAATGGACTGGAATGGGTAAATTTAGCTCAGATGACCATTATATCTACTACTGTAGGCAGGAATCCCTCAGAAGAAATGGAGTAGCCATCATGGTCAACAAAAGAGTCCGAAATGCAGTACTTGGATGCANGAGGGGGACAGTAGAGGATGAGATGGTTGGATGGTATCACTGACTCAACAGACATGAGTTTGAGCAAGTTCTGGGAGATGGTGAAGGACAGGGAAGCCTGGCGTGCTGCAGTCCATGAGGTCGCAGAGAGTCAGACGTGACTGAACTGTTAATTCATGAGGTATGACAGAAATCAAACCAATATTGTAAACCAATCGTCAATCAATTAAAAATAAATAAATATAAAAAAAATAAAGACCCTAGAGAGAGCACCAAATCCTAACCACTAGACCACCAGGGAGATATTACGATATGTAAAACAGATATCCAGTGGGAATTTGCTGTGTGATGCAGGGAGCTCAAATCCAGTGTTCTGTGACAACCTAGAGGGCTGGGGTGGAGTGGGAGGAGAGAGGGAAGTTCAAGAGGGAGGAGGCATATTTATACCTGTGGCTGATTCATGTTGCTGTATGACAGAAACCAACACAGTATTGTAATTATTCTTCAATGAAAAATAAATAAATAATAATTTAAAAGAACCTAGAGATAATGGACAGAAATGTCTCAAGTAAAGAAGGTTTATTTTTATTTGCCTTCTTATGCTCTTTCCAAGCCTTCCCAACTCGTGTTAGATTGAAGGATGCTAATGAATGCTTTCTATTTATTAAAAATAATTTTTTTTTCTTTTTTTACCCCCATGAATGCTTTCTGCATTGAGTCAAAAGCAGTACTGCTTGACCTATGCGGTCTGCTCGAGTCACATGGGGAGCATTTANCCCAACTCGTGTTAGATTGAAGGATGCTAATGAATGCTTTCTATTTATTAAAAATAATTTTTTTTTCTTTTTTTACCCCCATGAATGCTTTCTGCATTGAGTCAAAAGCAGTACTGCTTGACCTATGCGGTCTGCTCGAGTCACATGGGGAGCATTTAATAAATACTGATGTCTCAAGCTCATCCCCAAAGATCAAGGTTTAACTGGCTTGGGATAGTGCCTGGATGCTGAGATTTTTAAAAAATTCTTTAGGTTATTTCTCAACATCTAACTACAGTGGAAATCCATGGTGTGTGCCAGTGGTTCCCCAAGCTTGACTGCACATTGGGATCACCTGGGGAGCTTCAAAAACTCCTGATGCCCAGGCCCCTCCCCCAGATGGTGATTTTATTGGCCTGGGCTGTGGCCTGGAGTTTGGAATGTTGAAGATAGTCCCAGGTGATTCCAGTGTATTTCTAAGTTTGGAGACTGCTGGTTTATGCAGTGGTTTTCTTTTTTAAAAAATTGTTTTAAACTGATAGAAATTTTAAAAGAAAAGTTAGTTATTTGTTTGGCTGCACCGGGTCTGAGTTGTGGTATATGGAATCTAGTTCCCCGACCAGGGATGGAACCTGGGCCTCCTGCATTAGGAGTGTGGAGTCTTAGCCACTGGACCACCAGGGAAGTCCCTATGCAGTGGTTTTTTACCTTGGCTGCACATTAGAATCACCTGGGAAACTGTTAAAGCTCCCATGACCCTGGCTTGCACCCACTCTAGTTACTCTAGAATCTTTGGTGCTGGATCTTGGCGGCTCTAATTTTCCACACTCTTAATTCAGAATACTTGAGGGATGAAGGGAGGCAATGATTGGTATAGGAGAGGCTATTCTTGGGCTTCCCCTGTGGCTCAACTGGTAAAGAATCCACCTGCAATGCGGGAGACCTGGGTTGGGAAGATCCCATGGAGAAAGGAAAGCTTACCCACTCCAGTATTCTGGCCTAGAGAATTCCATGGACTACACACAGTCCATGGGTCGCAAAGAGTTGGACACAACCGAGTGACTTTCACTTCACTTGCCTTATGTAGCTATACTGAGTTCATTTTCTTAGACCAACATGATGGAATGCAGAGCTAAGCAAATTATGGAAAGTAATGTATGCTGTGTTCCAAATAATTAGCTAATAATAAAATTAGTTTTGCCTGCTTTATTGATATAATTTAAATAGTATTAAAGCCAAGGATGAGATTGCTGGTTTAGTAATTCTAGGTTTTTCTCTTTTTTTCTGACTTAATGTGGCTCAGCTGGTAAAGAATCTGTCTGCAATGCAGGAGACCTGGGTTTCATCCCTGGCTTGTGAAGATCCCCTGGAGAAGAGAAAGTTGTGTCTGCCCTCTTAGAGCAGTAGGCAGCATGTCAGTGTCGTAATCTGAAGGTCCTGAGATCGAACCTCAGAGGGCAGATCATTCTTTTCAGGATTGCCTGGTGGTTCAGACAGTAAAGAGTCTGCCTGCAATATGGAAGACCTGGGTTCAATCCCTGGGTCAGGAAAATCCCCCAGGGAAGGAAATGGCAACCCTCTCCAGTATTCTTGCCTGAAAAATCCCATGGATGGAGGAGTCTGGCAGGCTCCATTGGGGTCACAAAGATTCTGACACAACTGAGTGACTTAACTTTCACTTTCAATAATTTTAAGGGTTTCCCCCCCCAGCCCTTGTTTTGTATTATTTGGCTGGTATCAAAAATGAATTTTCCCTCTAAAATCAAAGAACCATTATGAAAAATTAAAAAGTGTTTAATTATGGAAAATAAAAGTGACATCCTCTATTTGTACCTTATTGGACTTGGCCCTTTCCCACTGTCTTCCAGGAGTGCCAGGAGTCAAAGAAGAGCGCTTTGAGGAAGGAATGAGAATAAAGCACTGTGCGTTGTCTCTCGTGGGAGAACCCATCATGTACCCAGAAATCAACAAGTTTTTGAAGCTCCTTCATGAGTGTAAAATCTCCAGTTTCCTGGTCACAAATGCACAGTTCCCTGCGGAAATCAGGTGAGTGGTCTCGCCTGTCAAGATGATGCTTCTTGAACCTCTGTTTGACTAAGAAGTAAAACTAACAGGTATTGATTGAGAAAGGATTTACTCATTTCTGACTAAGTATAAATGTTGGCTTTGAGGGGTCAGAGCACCTGCTTCTAAACATCAGTTCTGTTGGGAAAGATAACATTTGTTTAAAGAATAGAGGCAAAAAAAAATTGCTGGGGGAGTTCAACAGAGAAGTAATTTTTTTTTTTTTTAGATGGGAGAAGTGGGGTAAAAACTTCTCTGAGAAGGCTTATTAAATTTGGGTCTCAAAATATGGCCATGACAACTTAGAGGGGTGGGAGGGAGGTTCTAGAGGGAGGGGACATATGGATACCTATGGCTGATTTATGATGATGTATGGCAGAAACCAACACAATACTGTAAAGTAATTGCAAGGAGAGAGCAATTGGCCAGGTGACGGTGGTCAGGCTCTCTTGCCCCACTGCACTCACATCCTCCTATCTGGGATCATTTGTGGCACTGGGCATGTTCTTGGTGGTATGGTCCTATGTAAGCAGCACCTGAAAAGCTCTTAGAGGCAGAGTAGATTTGCGCTGAGTTGAGTTGCTGCTGCATCAGCCATGAGCCAGTAAAGCATGTCTACAGCTCCTATGGCTCCTTGCATCTTCTTCCAGCTTCACTGCTCATACCTTACCTGCACTGGGTTCAGCAAACAGTGAGATAAAGTGAGATAGTAATTATCCTCCAATTAAAAAAAAATAAATTTTAACAGTATGGCTGGGATTAGTACTTGGGGAGATAGGAAACTGTAGGTTTTTAATGGCCTTTCCCTTCTCCAGGGGATCTTCCCAACCCAGACATTGAAGCCAGGTCTCCTGCATTGCAGGCAGATTCTTTACCAGCTGAGCCACAAGGGAAGCCCAAGAATACTGAAGTGGGTAGCCTATCCCTTTTCCAGCAGATCTTCCCGACCTAGGAATTGAACCAGGGTCTCCTGCATTGCAGGCAGATTCTTTANGATATAGAAAGCAAGCTGCCTTTTTTGAAGTTATACTGCGTTTGCTAAAAAGCTCATTCGGGATTTTTGGACCACCCCGGTATTTCTTACACACTGGAGTTTGTGAACAGAGACCTATTTTAAGCTTCGAAGATACCAGTGTGCTGAGTCCCAAGCCAGGTTGCATCTGACTTTTTGGTCCTCTGCTGTCCCCGTGTGGACGTAAATGGAAATAACAAGATATCCCTTATAGCTGGCATGTGGACTCGGACTTGGGAGAAAACGCCCTTAAAAACTGGAAACGTTAGTTGCTCAGTCGTGTCCGAGTCTTTGCGATCCCATGGACTGAAGCCCGTCAGGCCCCTCTGTCCACAGAATCCTCCAGGCAAGAATACTGGAGTAGGTTGCCATGTCCTTCTCCAGGGGATCTTCCAGACCCAGGGATCGAACCCTGGTCTCCTGCATTGCAGGAGGATTTTTTACTGTCCGAGCCACCAGGGATGATTCCCCTTAAGAACCGCTGAAGGCATTAGGGCTGGTGGGGGCCCATGACCCTTAAGAGGGAACCAGGGACTGCCCTCAGGAAGAGAGCTGCAGACTCAGACAAGCCATCAGTGATTCAAGAGGCTCGTGTCGTTTTCACCATTTTATTTTTCCTGGAGACGTTTGAATCCAGTAAGCGAGTGATCAGTGACAGACTCGCAGTCATGCACCTCTGCCATTTTTGGGCCACGACCAGCACCCACGGGCATGGCGCCAAGCCTCCCACACCTCTTCCTGCCGTGTTTGGAGTAACAAGTCTGTAGGCTTCTCTCTTAGCTTTTCTCACCATCTCATCACCGTCTGTCTCTCTGCTCCTGGCCCCACACAACTCGACATCATCACAGCCGTGCCTGCCGCCTCCCTGACTTTCCCCGCAGGGGCACAGGGCAGAGCGGGTCCGTATCAGAGAGGGAGGGGAACACTTGAGCACAAAGAAGGGAAGGGGCCTTGAATCTCTGGGACCACCCTGCCTGGAATCCAGGACCCTAGCTGCCTCCCTCCCTGGCCAGCTCCCTGCTAGATGACTGTCACCCTGCCCAGCTCACCCCTCCCCATCCCCTCGCAACAGATAGCAGATGTGGTCTGGGGCCATGTCCCAGCCCTCTAAGGAGACAATGGGTTCACTCGGTCTCCCTACCACCTGCCCCCTGGGCCTCCGCTGTCTAGCTGGGATCCAGGGACCCACAGGCCTGGCCTGACCTCCCTCCCCCACCACTCATGCCTCCAGCCCCTGCCGCAGCCTGCGATCCAAGGCCAGGAGCTGCCTCAGGAAGCCCCGGTTGGGGATGATGCCTCGGTGGTCCTTGACTTTCTTGATGGCCTCCACGAGGGTGAGGCGATGGTACAGCATGAGGTAGGCCAGCACCAGGGTGGCCGAGCGGCTCACTCCCACGGCGCAGTGCACCAGGATCCTCCCTGTGAACACAGACAGATGGAGAGAGGTGGCTGGGGGACCGTGCGCTGGGCTGGAGGAGGCTGGGGGCAGGTGAGGAGAAAGACAGGTAAGCAGAGATGCTCGGAGGCGCAGATGGGGAGATGGTAAGAATCTGAATCCTGGCAAATGGGGGCACACAGACGGGAGGACATGGAAAACCTGCAGCAGTTCAGCATCCATAAACCCAAAATGGGCTCGAAGAGGGACGTGCTTGGTGGTCCAGCAGCTAAGACTCCAAGCTCCCAATGCACAGGGCCCAGGTTCAGGACCTGATCAGGGAACTAGATCCTGCATGCCATAGTTAAGACCCAGAACAGCCAAATAAATAAACAAATAAATATTTAAAACATAACTAACATAGAGCTTAAAAAAAAAAAAGAGCTTGAAGGGAGAGACTCAAGATTAATGCAAAACTGAGCTTTGTACCAAGTAGAGTTTCCGTTTGATACTCGCTGAGTGCATCCATGAAAAATCCTTTGTGTCTAACCTGGCCCTTCCTCAGGCTCCCATCCATTCTGCGGGGAGCGGGGGTGTGGGTGATCAGTATATATTTTTTCCTATTTAAAAAAATCTTCTCTTAGTTTTTCGCTGTGATGAACAGCATGTGGGAATTTTAGTTCTCCAACCGAGGATTGAACCCACACCCCTGCATTGGAAGAGTAAAGTCTTAGGCTACTGGGGAAGTCCCAATACATCCTATATTTTAAAAATAAAATCCTTTTTACTTTAAAAATATTTTTATATCTTAAATATATATATATTTTCTGATCACTAAAGCAAGACAAGCAAAGCAAGAATCGTTAGAAAGTCTAGAAATATGTAAAGAAGGCAACAATTTAAAAATATATCTCCCATAATCTTCCCGCCCAGGGGCAATTTGCCACTTTCCCGACATTTGGGATTATTTCCGTCTTTCTACGGATTGAACTGAAAAGATGGTTGCAAGAAGAGTTTTCTTTCCTGAGCATCGTATCGCATCATTCAACTCTCTTTCTCCCTCCACACCCAGAGCCCTGGACTTTGCTCTAACTCAGAGTCCGTGGGTCCACCCCTCTGCCTTGCTCCCCTCCCTTCCTACCTCCTGGCTGGCTCAGCGCCCGGTGGATGAAGTCAGCGGCTGCCTGGAAGTGGACACTCATGTCGAAGGCCGGCGAGTCGTGGGCCTCAACACCCAGGTAGCGGATGCCCAGGCCTTCGTAGGCTTCTGGTGTCCCTCGCCACCGGCTGTGAGAGGCGTTGAGGATGTGCGTGATGCCCAGGCGACGCAGCTCTCGGTGGTTGTTGGCTATTTCCCTGCATTGAGGAGCGGAGGTTAGAGGGGGTGAGGCTGGGCGGTGGGACCAGACACCCCGGTCGGTACTCTGATCACCGCCTGGCCAACATCACTGGCTCCAGGCCTTCCCTTCACTTCCTGAGGACCCGAGATGCGCAATGACTCTGAGTCTTGTCCTGGAGCAAAGCTGGGGAGTCCTGGAGAGATTTTTGNTGATTAAACAACAGCAAAAAACCCTTCTCTTGAGAAAAAGTCCTCTTCGTTCCACAAAAGCAAGTATTTTTATAATAGTATTTTTGAAAGGCACGAAACTGAGGTACCCCAGCATGCCTCAGTTAGCTTCTGCTGTAACCATTTTCCCTGGGGCTGAGTCACTCAGACTCGCCATTCATTTGGTTTCCGGGTCAGGAAACTCTTCAGGTGGTGGGAAGCTGATGCGTCTGGAGAGAGTAGAGACGTCCAGTGCCCTTTCCCCCTCATCTTTTTATCTGGCAGTTTTCTGAGTTGTAATCTTGAAAATAAACTAGTAATAGAAAGCAAACTGTTTTCTCTGAGCTCTGAGAGCTGTTCTAGCAGATTATCAAACCTGAGGAGGGGGTCACAGGGCGCCCAGATCCACAGGAAGTTGATCAGAAGAACGGGTGGCAGATGGGACTGTGCCTGGTGTCAGAGTAAGGGCGGCTTGGAACTGAGCCCTGACCCGGGAGGTCTGTGCTGACTCCAGGGATTTACTGTCAGAATAGAATTGAACACAGGACACCTAGCTGGTGTCTGCAGAGAACTACAGGACTCCTTGGTGTGGAGAGGAACCACACATCTGGTGTCAGAAGTGTTGTGAATCAAAAACCAGATAAGTGTGTTCTGAAGTGGTCTAATGTTGTAAAAACAGCACTTCATACTTGGTGCCTGGCAATTTTGGCCAGATTGTCTTTTTTTTCCAAAGGTTTCCAAAAGAAATCTCTTTTACGCAAAATCTCAGGATTTTAAATGTTGGCTTAAAAAAAAAAAAGTTTTTAAACATGGTGCAGGACAAATAAAACTTACTCCTTATCAATTGCCAGTTTGAGATTTCCAGTCTTAAGAACCCCGGGCCTTCCAACATAGTTCTGATTTTTTTTTTTTTTTTTAAATTCCTGCAAAATACTGAGTCCCAGTAGGTTCAAGGCCATCCTCCTTGTACAGAGTACAAAGTGCAGTCTGTTTTGCGCTACAGTAGACTGCAAACAATGGCCATAAATTCTCCCTCTCCTTGTATCCATGATCCTTTGTGCTGTAGCTCTGAGTGTCCCCCTGACTGACTCCAAGCTCGGCCACGTGACTTGCTTTGGCCAAGGGGAAGTGAGCGAAGGTGACCCAGCAGAGGCTTGAATAACGTCTGTGCATCGAGGCTTGCCCTTTCTTGCTGCTCTCTGAAACCCTGCCACCGTGTGATCAGCTTCAGACTTGCTGGGGGATAAGAGGCTGCACACACACAGAAGCCCCAGCTGTCCCAGCTGAGGACATCATAAACCAGCCAGTCCAGCAGATGTGCCAGCTGAAACTCGCAAAGGCAGCCAAGATGAACGGGCCTCCCAGCCCATCCACGGAATTTCAAGCCACGTCTCTTGGGTCTCCTGCACTGGCACGCAGTTCTTTACCACTAGCGCCAGCTGGGAAACAGGATCGATTGAAATCATCATGATCAGTCATTGGTGATGAACTCAGCCTCTTATCTAGCTCATCTCCCTTTTGTAGAGGTTGTGGGTGGGGCTGAAAGTGCCAACTCTCTAATCACTGGGTTGGTTCTTTTGGTACCAGCCACCTGTCCTCAAGCTGTCCAAGGGCCCACCAAGAGTCATCTCATTAATATAAATTCTTGTTTGGTGGAGAGGGGCTCATTAGAGAGAACAGAAAACACTTCTCTCACCTCTGTCACTCGAGAAATACCAAAATTAGGAGCTCTGTGCCGGAGATTAGGGACAAAGACCAAGAGTCTATTTCTTCCTATCTGACAGTATCACGCCAAGGAATGGTTGTCTGTTCAATGAAGCCTGTACTTTGCAGTTTGCCATGCTCTCCACCACTTGGCTGTATCCTCAGCCCTGAGGCTGAGTGTCATCTGCTACTTGTCAGAGGAATTGCACTGTTGAATCCCTTACAGCAGAGAAATTTCCATCAGCATTTCTAACAGGCATGAAACAACGGAAGGCAGACAGAACGCCCCATACCAGAAAAATGGAAGTCTATTACTTGGGGTAAGGCAAGAGTATTCTTGAGTGTTTCACACACAGTCTGTGATTCGGTGTCCAGAGAACCTCTTTTTCGTTTGGAAGTGGCTTGTTTGACTCGCATCATTTCCTTGGCTCCTGCAGACATGTGAGTTTAGGACTCTTAATTCTGGAGACTGCATAATCTATGCTGACATTCAGCCCTGCCGAATGACAGGGAAGGCCCATCGCACCTGGGTAATGCTGTCCCACTAGACCACTCCATGTCATTCCTTCCTGTAAACTGTTCTGTGCCAAGGTGTCAAAGACCTCCTTGAGACATCTTGCTCAAAGCAGACCATGTGAGGAAGGAGTTGAGGGTGATGTTCCACAACGCTGAACCCAGTTGTTTTTTTTTTTCCTTCTGTTTATTTCTTTGGCTGCATGTGGTCCTACTTGCGGCGTGTGGGTGCACAGACTCTCTAGTTGTGGTGTGCAAGCTAATTGTGGCATGCAGGCTCCAGAGCACACGGGCTCGGTAGTTGCTTTGTGTGGGCTTCATTGCCCCACAGCATGTGGGTTCTTAGTTCCCTGACCAGGGATCAAACCCGTGTCCCCTTCATCGCAAGGCAGATTTTTAGCGACTGGACCACGAGGGAAGTCCCCTGAACCTAGTGGGTCCTTTGCTTTGTGGGTGTTTGAATCCTAAAACTGTCTCTCTCTTTATGAGTATATCAGAGGGTGTAGAGTCAAGTGTACAGCCCTTTGTAGACTGACTCGCTCTTAGCTTCATCTTCAGTTCACCTCTACATGATTTTCTTGTCCATTGTTTTTAAGTTTACATTTAAAATCTTATATTTTTTCTTTTTTGATACATACAGTTAATTCAAAGCTTACTCCCTGCCAGCAGACTTATTGTAAGAAGACAGAGCTCGGTTCCATTTTTAACTATGACACAATTAACATTTAACTTCCCACACCTCCTCCACCACCGCGGAATTTGTCCCTATGTGTGTTTACTTTTGAGCATCTTTATCTAAACTATGTGTGAGCTTCGTTCTCTTTCACTTCTTCCACGGTGCTTCTGTTATTTTGTTTGCTTCGTGTTTTTGCTATTAATAAGATAGTCACTATATGTGTTAGAGAAACTCTATAAATTGGACATCTCTTCACATATTACTTAGTAAATGTTTGAAGAAATGCATGAATTTTAATAAAATAAAGTTTTCTTGTGTTTATCAGCTCAAAGTGGCTATAGATAACAGCTACAATGAAACGAAGATTGGTTATAAATACTACGTGCTCCTTTCCACAGAAGTTTTTTATTTCCTCCTAGCCTGTTTTGTTTGTTTTTTTTGTCGTTGAGTCACTAAGTCACATCCGACTCTTTGCGACCCCATGGACTGAGCATGCCAGGCTTCCCCGTCTTTCATGATCTTCCTGAGTTTGCTCAAACTCATGGCCAGTGAGCCAGTGATGCCATCCAACAGTCTCATCCTCTGTTGCACCCTTCTCCTCCTGCCCACAATCTTTCCCAGCATCAGAGTCTTTTCCAGTGAGTCGGCTCTTCCCGTCAGGTGGCCAAAGTATGGGAGCTTCAGCTTCAGCACCAGTCCTTCCAATGAATTTCAGAGTTGATTTCCTTTAGGAGTAACTGGTTTGATCTCCCTGCAGTCCAGGAGACTCTCAAGAGTCTTCTCCAGCACCACAGTTCAAAAGCATCAATTATTCGGTGCTCAGCTTTCTTTATGGTCCAACTCTCACATCCATACACGACTACTAGAAAAGCCATAGCTTTGACTACATGGACCCTTGTTGGCAAAGTGATGTTTCTGCCTTTTAATACACTGTCTAGGTTTGTCGTAGCTTTTCTTCCAAGGAGCATCTTTTAATTTTGTGGCTGCAGTCACTGTCAGCAGTGATTTTGGAGCCCAAGAAAATAAAATCTGCCACTGTTTTGTTTGTATTAAATTTAAAATATAGTCTTCTTTTTTGTCTATGAATTAATGGAATACTTTTCAGAATTATGCTTTTCTAGCTGAGCTAAAAAGAGAGAGAGAGGCAGCACAGTGAAATGAGGAGGAGCTTGGTTGGGCTCTGTCTAGAAGAGATCTGAATTTGAATGTTGACTTGCTTTCTTATTGTCTTTCTGAAATGGGGAAGATAACTTCTCAGTGTCTAGTTATTCATCTGTAAAATGATCACAGTAATAACGACCACCTTGTAGTGACATTGTTAGTGCATAATATAATACATGAAAAACACCATTGGAAAGATAAGCTGTGAAATATCAGTCAGGTGTACTTTAAGGCAAGAACCATTACTTGAGATGAAATGGGACATTTCCTAATAATATTAAACCCACTAGGAACATAAAGCAATATGTTTGTATGTATGTCAGAATTTGTAAACACTCAGTAACATAATCTCAAAATTGACAGAACTGTAAGGAGATATAGCAAGTTTTTAACACGCTTCTCTCAAATGGATAAAACAAGTAAATCAAAATCAGTAAAAGTAGTGAAGATTTGAATGACTGAATTAACAAGTTTAGTCTATATGGCAGAAATAGAGTTTGAAGCTTGAAACTTTGGAATGTAAATTATTCTTAAGAGCACAGAACTTGCTCTCAGAACAGTTAACAAATGGCCATGTGCTGGGCATTACAGCAGGTTTCAAGAAAGTATTGAAATCATTTAGAGCACAGTATCTGAATACAAGGCAATTAAACTATGAATCAGTACTTAAAGATAACTAGAATGTTCCAATATGTGTATAACTTAGTGTTCTTCTCACTTGCTTATGATCACTTGGTTATTTTTTTATTAATAGGAGCATCAAAGTTACTACTGAATTCCCTTGATTTCTTGTTGTTCAGTTGCTAAGTCATTTTCAACTCCCTGGAACCCCATGAACTGCAGCACACCAGTCTTCCCTGTCCTTCACTATTTCCCAAAGTTTGCTTAAACTTACATCCATTGAGATGGTGATGCTATCCAGTCATCTCATCCTCTGTCACCCTCTTCTCTTCCTGCTGTCAACCTTTCCTAGCATCAGGAAAGGTTCCAATGAGTTGGCTCTTCACATTAGATGGCCAAAGTTATTTGAGCTTCAGCATCAGTCTTTCCAGTGAATATTCAGGGTTGATTTCCTTCAGGATTGACTGGTTTGATCTCCTCGATTTCTTACATAGAGATGAGTAGGTTCATTTTAGGTAGGACCTTGATATGATTATTGAGATTATTCTGGGTAGAATGAGGCCTGATCTCTAAAGGAAGAAAGAGAGGCTTTTTATGTTCAGTTACTGTGTATTTCTATACATGATCATTCATAACTCAGGTTTAAAATTAGGATGAAAGGTCATCACAATAATCATATCAAGATTCACAGGATGTTTTCACCGGGGATTGGGTTCAGGCTTTATATCTTTTTCATTGTATAGTTTTTAATTATTCTCAACAGCATTGAGAGATTCTGAGACTCAGGAATTATTATGATAGTTTTAAGGATGTGACTAAAACCATCCTATAATGGAGGCAGACAAGTGACTGAGGTTGGAGCCTCGTTGCCTGTTTTTTCAGAGAAGAGAGGCCAATAGCAGAGATTCAGAACATTTCTCCAAGGTCCTTTTACTGCTTTTGAGCCACTTAGGAATGCACTTTACAGCTCCTTAGGACTTTTCCTCTTCTCCATTCTTCCTCTGCTCCTTGGGAAAAATATCTATAAAATTCCTTGATTATAGCACTTCAGACATCTAGTATTGACAAAATTCCTTATTGCTAGTGTCAATGTCCAGGTTTTTTTTTTTTTTTTTGAAATGATGGAGGCTTATAAAACGACTAAGCCCTTTGGAATTTACTGTTCATAATCTAAAAGCAGGTACGAAGGTGTAGTGAAAAGGTCAGGCTGGTTCCCATTTTGTATCAGGCAGCTTTATGACACAAAGTCTTGTGAGTTATTAGATGATGATAGCCTGCAGTATCCATTAAGATGATCTTTTTTAGTTTTGTAAAACACAAAGTCCAGTTAGAGTAGCTTATCTTATTAAAGAGGCCCCCAGCAAAAGGAGTGGTGAGACAAGTTGCTGCCATTATAGTTTGCAGTTATTTTGCGTTTCCAGTAATTGATGTCCTTTGCTCAGTAGTGACACATTATTGAACTTTTAAGGATTCCTTTTAGATATCATATCAGCACTGGAGAGGGATTAAAGCAATGAGAGTCTGCCGTATTTTAATCATTCTTTCCTAGCTTTGATCAAAGCTTCCCCACTTTTAACAACTTTGACTTTAGCCCCTTTTGGTTTTTCCATATGCCACTAAGCCAGATCGTTACAAGCATTCGTTTGGCCTACATTGCTTTAAAAGTTCTGTCAGTTGAAGTCAACAATGTCCACTGAAAAGTAGCTTTCAGTGTCTACTGATATGACTGGGTAAAAAGAAAAATAGAGTTCCTGTCTGTCAAGGAAAGTTGTAAGGCCAACCTTGATAGATATAAAAAGCACATAAACCCCGTTGATGGTGAATTTTATGGCATGTGAATTATGTGTCAGTTTTTTAAAGGGCATAGACTTTGAAACCAAAAAAACACATAAATAACATTCTCAAGGTAAATATAAATTATGGAATAGTTATAAGAAATTAATAATGGGAGAATTTAGTCGGGATTATTAAGGGGCAATTTCTTTCTTTCTCGGAATTCACTGAACAGAGTGAATTATGAGACCCATTGGCAGGGAGAACAGAGAGGCTTGGAAAAAGTACAATCTGAGCTTTAAACATAACTGGCAAGAAATGTGGTAGATGATTACTTTGTGAAATGAACCAATGAGTTTGAGAAAAGTGGGGAATGAGTGGTACTGACGGATGCAGGTTAAGAAGGCAAAGACAAATAAAAATCTGCAACGTGTGTTTTTCTTCTGGGTTGTGCTCTTTTGTGAATATGTGGCTGCCCTTCTGCTAGCTCTGCTTTGCTGATGGCCCTCGGAGTAGGTCATTGTTTGTCTGCGCAAGGCTTGACTGTCAACCCACTCCTGTTCTCAGAGGCCCAGATGAGGCCTTGGTGTGGCTCTGTGTGCTTCAGAGAAGACTTGTTCTTGTTCCTTAGAGAACTCCATCAGCAAATGGATGATGGGAGGTGGCCCATCAGCACAGACCCCTGGAGAAGCCTTAGTGGCAGAGTTTTTGGAGAAGCTTTGGTCTGAGAGCCCCTTGTAATTGAGCTGAAAGTGCCAGACCTAAAGCTTGATCTTGTTTTATTTTCCACTGAAACACCTGTTTGAAGAGAGACCAGTTTTAAGTAATCAAATGTTTTCAGTTCATTAGGGATGGTGTCCAGTCATTAAAAAAAAAACAACAACTGATATTTCATTCTGTTACAATGTACGCGTGCTCAGTCCTGTCTGACGGTTTATCACCCCATGGACTTAGCTCACCAGGCCTCTCTGTCCATGGGATTTCCCAGGCAAGAAGACTGGAGTGGGTTGCCATTTCCTTCTCCAAGGGGTCTTCCCAACCCAGGGATTGAACTTGCATCTCTTGCATCTCCTGCATTGAAAGTGAAAGTCGCTTAGTCGTGTCTGACTCTTTGCAACCCCATGGACCATACAGTCCATGGAATTCTCCAGGCTAGAATATTGGAGTGGGTAGCCTTTCCCTACTCCAAGGAATCTTCCCAACCCAGGGATTGAACCCAGGTCTCCCTCAACACACGTGGATTCTTTACCAGCTGAGCCACAAGGGAAGCCCAAGAATACTGGCATGGGTAGCCTATCCCTTCTCTAGAGGATTTTCCCTACCCAGGAATCAAACCAGGGTCTCCTGCATTGCAGGCAGATTCTTTACCAACTGAACTATGAGGGAAGCCCACCAGCTGAGCCACCAGTGAAACAAATCATACCTTCAATTTCTGGGAGAAGTAGAAGCCTCTATACCCAGTGACATATTTAAGCACTGCATTTATTACAGATTGTAAGTTTAGCATTGTGGAGAGCCTGACTTATGCGTAATTTTCTTCCATTGTGTTTTTTTTTTTAAATTTTGAATTACCAAGGGACCTCAAACCAGTTACCCAGCTCTACGTCAGTGTGGATGCTAGCACCAAAGACAGCCTGAAGAAAATTGACCGCCCGCTCTTCAAGGATTTCTGGCAAAGATTCCTCGACAGTTTAAAAGCCTTGGCTGCAAAGGTAATAGTTATGACATCTTTAAAAAAAAATGGAGAGGTTTTTCTTTTCTTTCTAAAAAAGACTAAAAGCTACAACTTCTTTTTAGACTTCCACTTTTATTATTCAGTAAATATGTATTTATCGACTTCCTCTTAAGTTTCTAGTGCTATGCCTGATGTATTATATGTCTTTCATGTATTTAGAGAGAGGGATGCATACCCCCAAAGCTAATTAAACGCAGTTAAGCCGCAGTATGTAGCAACCCTAGAATATGTTTAAATATGAAATTAGTTTTCCTGAATTTCTAGAACAAAATTACTTACCCAGTAAGGAACTCAACCCCAAAGTGTCTAAATTTGATGTCTTTTCCTGCAAACCTTTGCCCCTTCTTAAGTCTCCCTATTCTTTTAGACCTAATGTACTGGTCCTTCTTTTTTGGCCCACTGTCAGTATTTGATATTTTCTGTTAGTTCTACCTTTAAAAAAATTAATTAAAATTTTTGGCTGTACTGGGTCTTCGTGTGTGCATGGACTCTTGATTGCTGTGTGCCGGCTCAGTTGCCCCGGGGCATGTGGGATCTTAGTTCCCCTACCTGGGATCAAACCTGTGTCCTCTTCTTTGGAATGCGGATTCTTAACCACTGGACCACCAGGGAAGTCCCTCGCTCTGCCTCTTCTCTTGTGGCCATTTTCCCCTTTCTTGTTCTCTTTGCTTCTGCCCTGCAGTTCCACTTGCTCTCCCCAGATCTGATATTGACGACCACTGTAGGAGCTTAAAAAATGAGTTCATTCCTAGTGGGATTCAAGAATCTGCATTTTAAACATCTCGGGGGACTTTTGATGTGTAGCCGAAGATGGGCGTCAGTGTCCCGGATAACCTGCCCTTCCCGCCCCCTGGCTGTCTGGCTGCAGTGGACACTTCCAGCTCGTCGTTCACCGTATTCCCTAGGAATGCTACACGTCTCTACTCAACTTGCCGTTTCTGCAGGTGTGCCCAGCACTTTTCTCGAGAGCCCAGACTGTCCTTTCTCTCCATTTCTTTGACTTGCAGAAATTCTGTGCAACCTTCAGGTCTCAGCTTCCTTACTACCTCTGCTGTGAAGCCTTCTCCAGTTGCAGATAGCTGCCCCGTCTCCCTTCCTAAGTTTCATATCTGTAAACACACTTCATTTCCTCTGTTTTATCCTAGCTACCCTCTCCCGAACTGGATTCCTTATTCATATCTGAATTTTATCTTACATAGCACACTTTATGGTATTTGTGCGCTGTGCTTAGTCATTCAGTCGTGTCCAGTTCTTTGTGACCCCATGGACTATAGCCTGGCAGGCTCCTCTGTTCATGGGCATTCCCCAGGCAATAGTGGAGTGGGTTGCCATGCCCTTCTCCAGGGGATCTTCCTAACCCAGGGATCGAACCCAGGTCGCCTGCATTGCAGATGGATTCTTTACCATCTGAGCCACCAGGGTATTTGACAAATGTTTGTTAAAAGAATGAATGAGACTCACCAGAGCTCTGTAGTGGTAAGAGGTACTGTATACATTTTCTTTATTTTTCAGCTGATCACATTCCATACTCTCCCCTATCCCCCCTGCCCAATTTTATGCTTGAGAAATTAAGTGCCTTTTTTGGTGATTAACACTGACATTATAAGACATGAAAAATAGGCATTAGTTTCTGACCCATCTTGGATTATTTATAAAACTAGCAAGTCAACATCTGGCTTGGTTGCTAAATTCTCTTTGGCTGTATACTTTATCTTCAGGTGTATCCTCTTCGCTTGTTGCTGAGACAGGAGCTACCAGCACATAAAAATCAGAATGGGTTTAAATGGAAGCAGACAGCGGGGTTGGCAATATCAAACACATATGATACACACAACTCTGTATAAAATAGATAACTAATAAGGGCCTACTGTATGGTGCAAGGAACTGCTCAGTATTCTGTAATGGCCTAAAGGCAAAAAGAATCTGAAAAAGAGTGGAATATTTATATGTATAACTACCTGAACTACTTTGCTGTACACCTGAAACTAACACAGCATTGTAAGTCAACTGTATTCCCATAAAAATGAAAAAATTCTCAAACACATATGAGATTGTTATCCAGGCCTATCTGAGTCAGAGTGTGGAAGATGACAAGTAGGCATCAGCAGACTGGCTCAATAGTCTCCTTTTTTCCTTTTGGCCAAAAGTTTCCACAAATGCATTCTTTAATTAATTGTTGACGTATCCTGATTTACAGTGTTGTGCTCATTTCTGCAGTGCAGTGAAGTGATTCAGTTATATATCTATATATTTCATATTCTTTTCCATTATGATTTATTCTGGGAGATTGGGTAGAGTTCCCTGTGTTATACAGCAGGCCCTGTTGTTTCCCCACTCTAAGTGTCAGAGTTTTCATCTACTAACCCCAAACTCCCAATCCATCCCTCTCTCCCTCACCTCCTAGGCAACTGCATGTCTGTTCTCCATGAGTCTTGTTTCTGTTTTGTAGAAAGGTTCGTTTGTGTCCTATTTTAGATTCCACATGTCACTGATATCATAAGGTATTTGTCTGTTTCTGACTTACTTTACTTAGTAAGACAGTTGTATCTACGTTGCTGCAAACAGCGCTATTTTGTGACTTTTCTAATGACTGAGTGGTATTCCATGGTATATACAATCCACATTTTCTAGAAGAATGTGAAGATGTCTTTGACCCAGTCTGGAAATTTAGCAAATATACAGAAGGCAACTCCTGCTTCAAAGCAACACAAAATGAATTCTTATCTTGAAGTTACAAGCCTTTAAATGTCCAATTCAATTGTAAGTAGTCTGGATTGACTCATTGTTAGCCATGTAGTAACTTAAAGTTCTACAATATTTTCTAACCCATGAGCTTCTTACATATAACATCGTATTTGTGTTCATGTAACTCTAGTTGGAAAAATTTTCTTGGGCTGTTTAAACTAGCTGCCTGCAGTTCAGGATAATTGCTTTCTAAGCATTTTGTAGCGAGTTTATGTTTCTCATTCTTCCATTGTTTATATTGTCATTTAGGAAAGATCTGTGGCAGGAAGCTGCTGTCACAATAAAAAGCTTTAACTCAAGCTATGTTATTTCCTTTTGAATATGTGATATGATTGGTTCATTAGATAATTATCAAGAAAGGTCGACTTTACTGCTATTTAATACTAGAAAATAAGACATTTATGTTGTGGCTATACTTTTTCACTAGGGCCAAATATATGATTACTATAGTCTCATATCCTTTGAGTTTTTAAATGAAAACTTTATAATAAAAGTGATACTTCAATTAGAATACTCATAATATTATCTCCTGTTATTTGTTTGTGTTATTTGTTTGAGCATTTAATATACCTGAGCAAGGAAAAGCATTTGAAGAATTTCTTAAACTTTATAAACAGGAATCTGATTTTTCCCAAGTTTTTCAGCCTACATGTGAGCTTGTACCACCCAAAGTAGAAGGTAGCATATTTTGTTTTATTATGCTTGGCAAGTATAGTGTTTATATTTCAAGATTTTTATCCTTTGTCAAAACGTTCTTTTCAAATATGAGGGGAGAAATATATTGATATTTGAGTATGTAGGGCTAAAAAGCAATTTTGTCAAGATAACATAGCATAAAATGTGTTAGCTTCAGTTTCTGGACACAGCAGCTACTTGTCAAAGGCTTTTTTTTAAAAAAAAAGAGAAATTCATTTTGTGCAAGACAACACTGCCTACCTTTGGCAGTAGACTTTTCATCGGCAATGTGACCAGTTTTCTTTCTGCTGGTCCATTATTATGCCAAGCTGAAGATCCAGTAGGAAATGAAAGTAATTAATCTTTCCCCATGTTTGAGCAATAATATTGATATTCTTGAAACCTCATGTTTGAAAGACAGAAATAATTCCCTGCATTACATTCTTGGATGTTCAAAATGAACATGAGTTCTATGGATATGAATATGCATTGAGCTGGTGTTTTTGGAGTAATGTCTTATTGTTAAGAAGGGCTTGTTTGCGTGCGTGCTTGCTTAGTCACTCAGTTGTGTCCGACTCTTTGTGACGCCATGGCCTGAGCCAGGGTCCTCTATCCATGTGGATTCTCCAGGCAGGAATACTGGAGTGCGTTGCCATGCCCTCCTCCAGGGGATCTTCCCAACCCAGGGATCAAATCCAGGTCTCCTGCATTGCTGGCAGATTTTTTATATCTGAGCTACCAGGGAAACTGTACATTAATGAGATGGTTGTGTATCGAATATTTAAATAAACTGAAGTATTCATGTGGCCTACAACTGGCAGATTTAAAAATCAAACTTTTAATATTTGTCCTTATCTGATTATAAAATATTACATGTTAATTATAGAAAGGTGGAGGAAGTAAAGAGAAAAGAAAAAGTTACCATAATTCCAGGACTTTGAGACAACTGCCACTGACATTGTGAAGTAGTTCTTCTATTCATCCTTTAGGGGAGGGTCTTTTTTTTTGCATATATGATTCAATTTTGTATGTTGCTCTTTTTTGTTAACACTGAGTCATGAGCATTTTTCCATGCTAATAAAAATTCTCTTTGACCTTCAGGTTAAAGCCAGTATAGCTTTTCACCAGTAACAGTGTGAAATAGTAGAAAATGTATATACATTGGTCTCTGCCCCTAGTTCCTGGCACAGAGCTCCTAAAGCCCTTGTAGTTTTCTAAGTGATAAGAGCACTGGAAGCATCTTTTGTTCCCATAATGCAACTTTGGGTGGGCTCCTGGATGGATCCTGCTTGAGGGCTGGTCAGCAGGGTGACTAAGCCATGATTAGAAGCTTGGAGTTGTCAGCACTGCTTACCACACACAGACACACACACACACACACAGGCTAGAAGTGAAGTTAATGATTGATCATNGAGTGGGTTGCCATGCCCTTCTCCAGGGGATCTTCCTAACCCAGGGATCGAACCCAGGTCGCCTGCATTGCAGATGGATTCTTTACCATCTGAGCCACCAGGGTATTTGACAAATGTTTGTTAAAAGAATGAATGAGACTCACCAGAGCTCTGTAGTGGTAAGAGGTACTGTATACATTTTCTTTATTTTTCAGCTGATCACATTCCATACTCTCCCCTATCCCCCCTGCCCAATTTTATGCTTGAGAAATTAAGTGCCTTTTTTGGTGATTAACACTGACATTATAAGACATGAAAAATAGGCATTAGTTTCTGACCCATCTTGGATTATTTATAAAACTAGCAAGTCAACATCTGGCTTGGTTGCTAAATTCTCTTTGGCTGTATACTTTATCTTCAGGTGTATCCTCTTCGCTTGTTGCTGAGACAGGAGCTACCAGCACATAAAAATCAGAATGGGTTTAAATGGAAGCAGACAGCGGGGTTGGCAATATCAAACACATATGATACACACAACTCTGTATAAAATAGATAACTAATAAGGGCCTACTGTATGGTGCAAGGAACTGCTCAGTATTCTGTAATGGCCTAAAGGCAAAAAGAATCTGAAAAAGAGTGGAATATTTATATGTATAACTACCTGAACTACTTTGCTGTACACCTGAAACTAACACAGCATTGTAAGTCAACTGTATTCCCATAAAAATGAAAAAATTCTCAAACACATATGAGATTGTTATCCAGGCCTATCTGAGTCAGAGTGTGGAAGATGACAAGTAGGCATCAGCAGACTGGCTCAATAGTCTCCTTTTTTCCTTTTGGCCAAAAGTTTCCACAAATGCATTCTTTAATTAATTGTTGACGTATCCTGATTTACAGTGTTGTGCTCATTTCTGCAGTGCAGTGAAGTGATTCAGTTATATATCTATATATTTCATATTCTTTTCCATTATGATTTATTCTGGGAGATTGGGTAGAGTTCCCTGTGTTATACAGCAGGCCCTGTTGTTTCCCCACGCTAAGTGTCAGAGTTTTCATCTACTAACCCCAAACTCCCAATCCATCCCTCTCTCCCTCACCTCCTAGGCAACTGCATGTCTGTTCTCCATGAGTCTTGTTTCTGTTTTGTAGAAAGGTTCGTTTGTGTCCTATTTTAGATTCCACATGTCACTGATATCATAAGGTATTTGTCTGTTTCTGACTTACTTTACTTAGTAAGACAGTTGTATCTACGTTGCTGCAAACAGCGCTATTTTGTGACTTTTCTAATGACTGAGTGGTATTCCATGGTATATACAATCCACATTTTCTAGAAGAATGTGAAGATGTCTTTGACCCAGTCTGGAAATTTAGCAAATATACAGAAGGCAACTCCTGCTTCAAAGCAACACAAAATGAATTCTTATCTTGAAGTTACAAGCCTTTAAATGTCCAATTCAATTGTAAGTAGTCTGGATTGACTCATTGTTAGCCATGTAGTAACTTAAAGTTCTACAATATTTTCTAACCCATGAGCTTCTTACATATAACATCGTATTTGTGTTCATGTAACTCTAGTTGGAAAAATTTTCTTGGGCTGTTTAAACTAGCTGCCTGCAGTTCAGGATAATTGCTTTCTAAGCATTTTGTAGCGAGTTTATGTTTCTCATTCTTCCATTGTTTATATTGTCATTTAGGAAAGATCTGTGGCAGGAAGCTGCTGTCACAATAAAAAGCTTTAACTCAAGCTATGTTATTTCCTTTTGAATATGTGATATGATTGGTTCATTAGATAATTATCAAGAAAGGTCGACTTTACTGCTATTTAATACTAGAAAATAAGACATTTATGTTGTGGCTATACTTTTTCACTAGGGCCAAATATATGATTACTATAGTCTCATATCCTTTGAGTTTTTAAATGAAAACTTTATAATAAAAGTGATACTTCAATTAGAATACTCATAATATTATCTCCTGTTATTTGTTTGTGTTATTTGTTTGAGCATTTAATATACCTGAGCAAGGAAAAGCATTTGAAGAATTTCTTAAACTTTATAAACAGGAATCTGATTTTTCCCAAGTTTTTCAGCCTACATGTGAGCTTGTACCACCCAAAGTAGAAGGTAGCATATTTTGTTTTATTATGCTTGGCAAGTATAGTGTTTATATTTCAAGATTTTTATCCTTTGTCAAAACGTTCTTTTCAAATATGAGGGGAGAAATATATTGATATTTGAGTATGTAGGGCTAAAAAGCAATTTTGTCAAGATAACATAGCATAAAATGTGTTAGCTTCAGTTTCTGGACACAGCAGCTACTTGTCAAAGGCTTTTTTTTAAAAAAAAAGAGAAATTCATTTTGTGCAAGACAACACTGCCTACCTTTGGCAGTAGACTTTTCATCGGCAATGTGACCAGTTTTCTTTCTGCTGGTCCATTATTATGCCAAGCTGAAGATCCAGTAGGAAATGAAAGTAATTAATCTTTCCCCATGTTTGAGCAATAATATTGATATTCTTGAAACCTCATGTTTGAAAGACAGAAATAATTCCCTGCATTACATTCTTGGATGTTCAAAATGAACATGAGTTCTATGGATATGAATATGCATTGAGCTGGTGTTTTTGGAGTAATGTCTTATTGTTAAGAAGGGCTTGTTTGCGTGCGTGCTTGCTTAGTCACTCAGTTGTGTCCGACTCTTTGTGACGCCATGGCCTGAGCCAGGGTCCTCTATCCATGTGGATTCTCCAGGCAGGAATACTGGAGTGCGTTGCCATGCCCTCCTCCAGGGGATCTTCCCAACCCAGGGATCAAATCCAGGTCTCCTGCATTGCTGGCAGATTTTTTATATCTGAGCTACCAGGGAAACTGTACATTAATGAGATGGTTGTGTATCGAATATTTAAATAAACTGAAGTATTCATGTGGCCTACAACTGGCAGATTTAAAAATCAAACTTTTAATATTTGTCCTTATCTGATTATAAAATATTACATGTTAATTATAGAAAGGTGGAGGAAGTAAAGAGAAAAGAAAAAGTTACCATAATTCCAGGACTTTGAGACAACTGCCACTGACATTGTGAAGTAGTTCTTCTATTCATCCTTTAGGGGAGGGTCTTTTTTTTTGCATATATGATTCAATTTTGTATGTTGCTCTTTTTTGTTAACACTGAGTCATGAGCATTTTTCCATGCTAATAAAAATTCTCTTTGACCTTCAGGTTAAAGCCAGTATAGCTTTTCACCAGTAACAGTGTGAAATAGTAGAAAATGTATATACATTGGTCTCTGCCCCTAGTTCCTGGCACAGAGCTCCTAAAGCCCTTGTAGTTTTCTAAGTGATAAGAGCACTGGAAGCATCTTTTGTTCCCATAATGCAACTTTGGGTGGGCTCCTGGATGGATCCTGCTTGAGGGCTGGTCAGCAGGGTGACTAAGCCATGATTAGAAGCTTGGAGTTGTCAGCACTGCTTACCACACACAGACACACACACACACACACAGGCTAGAAGTGAAGTTAATGATTGATCATGCCTACAAGAAGAAGCCTCTGTAAAAATCCCACTCGGCGGTTTGGGAAGCTTCCAGGTTGGTGAACACAACCACATATCAGGAGGGTGATGCGCCCCTATCTCCATGGGGACAGAAGTGCCTCTGCTCAGGACCCTCCCAAGACCATGGGATATGCGTCTGTTCATCTGTACCATTTAATATACTGGTGAATGTAGGTCAGTGTTTCCCTGAGTTCTCTGAGCTGCTCTAGCAGATTAATCAAACCAGAGGAGACCCCTGATGTAGAGCCCATCAGCCAGGAGCACAGGCAACAGCCTAGACTGGCGACTGGCCTCTGAAGTAGGTGTAATGTCAAAGTGGGTTAATTGGTGGGACACCCAGCTCATGTTGCAGAGAATAATTTGGTGGGGGAAAATCCCTCACACATGTGACCAGAAGTGTCAAAAGTGATGTGTTGTGTGTGAATGGTGAAGTAAATGGTAAACCCAGGGGAGGGAAGCCTGGGTTTTGCCCTCCTCACTTGGCTTCCTGCTTGTTGGCCAGTATCAGGGTCTCAGCAGAGTGCGTTCCCGCCTGCTGCTGCTGCTGCTTCATGGAGGCCTGAGTGTGGATCAGGTTTCTGTCCTGAGCACACCTGGGAGGGAGCCTTGTGTCTCTGCTATTCTCCAGTTGCAACAGGAGCATTTCATTACTTTCTAACATTTCTAAAGTCAGATGCAGCTAGAAATGGCGTGTCATATTCAGTTGGTAGCATTGTTACTTTCATAGACAAGAGACATAAAATAATGGTAAGATAATTGTGTGGACTTCCCTGGTGGCTCAGACAGTAAAGCGTCTGTCTACAATGTGGTAGACCTGGGTTCGATCCCTGGGTTGGGAAGATCCCCTGGAGAAGGAAATGGCTACTCACTCCAGGACTATTGCCTGGAAAATCCCACGGACAGAGGAGCCTGGTATGCTACAGTCCACGGGGTCACAAAGGGTCGGGCACGATTGAATGACTTCACATCAAGATAATTGTATATCTTACAATGTAGAATATCTTGTGTGTGTGAGTCGCTCAGTTGTGTCTGACTGTTTATGGCCCCCTGGACTGTAACCTGCAGTCTTCTCTGTCCATGGGATTCTCCAGACAAGAATACTGGAGTGGGTTGCCATTTCCTTCTCCAGGGGATCTTCCCGACCCAGGGATCGAACCTGCATCTCCTGTGTTGCAGGCAGATTCTTTACATCTGAGTCACCAGTTAAATAATATTCTTCTTCCTTCCTTCCTTTTTAGAATGAACTAATCTCCTCTCTCGGAGAAGGCAGTGGCACCCCACTCCACTACTCTTGCCTGAAAAATTCCATGGATGGAGGAGCCTGGTAGGCTGCAGTCCATGGGGTTGCTACGAGTTGGTCACAACTGAGTGACTTCACTTTCACTTTTCACTTTCATGCACTGGAGAAGGAAATGGCAACCCACTCCAGTGTTCTTGCCTGGAGAATCCCAGGGACAGGGGAGCCTGGTGGGCTGCTGTCTGTGGGGTTGTACAGAGTCGGACGTGGCTGAAGCAACTTAGCAGCAGCAGCAGCAGAAGCAACAGTCTCCTCTCTATCATTCTGACTAATTGCCCTGCTTACTGACCTATTTGGTTTATTTCTGCCTCCCATCATTGATGCCAAAGTCTTCTCTTGAGCTTTGGTCCATCTGGCTGTAGTCCAGATATCCGTTTCTTATTGTTATCTTTTCTTAGACTTTATTTTGTCCTTTACGTTTATCTAACCTGCGTGTATCCTCTCTATATTATTGATCCCATCCAGCCTGGATTTAGTGCCGTTTCACCCTCCTCTGCTTGGCTAAGAGGGTATTCTGGTTTTAGCCACTCTAGAAATCAGACCAAGACTGCTGACCTTGATCTCTCCAGTTGTTGTTTTTGTTGTTGTCTAGTGGCTAAGTTATGTCCGGCTCTTTTGTGACTCCATGAACTGTAGCTGCCAGGACTGACGCTGGTCAGGACATGCTCCTCTGTCCATGAGATTTTCCAGGCAAAAATACTGGAGTGGGTTGCCATTTCTTCCTCCAAGGGATCTTCCCAATGCACGCATTGAAATCGAGGCTCCTACCACGTCTCCTGAATTGCAGGCAGATTCTTTACCACTGAAAGTGAAAGTGAAGGTCGCTCAGTTGTTTCCGACTCTCTGTGACCCCATGGACTGTATAGTCCATGGAATTCTCCAGGCCAGAATACTGGAGTCGGTAGCCTTTCCCTTCTGCAAGGGATATTCCCAACCCAGGGATTGAACCCAGGTCTTCCACATTGCAGGTGGATTCTTTACCAGCTGAGCCACAAGGAAATCCCTTTACCACTGAGCCCGTGGGGAAATCTGCAAACTGGTTGACTCTCCCCAGTCCTAGGAAATTCCCTAGTTTGTAGAGAATAGATTTTCTCCAGACCTGACTTCTGCATAAGTGTATTAGGAAAAGATGAGCATGCTGCCTCTTAGGTTCATGTTGAGGCATCAGGTCATGTCTTGTAGCTAAGTAGATAGTTGCTTACATAACTTGGAGACTCAGAGGAATGTTGGAGTGTGAATATGTAGATTTAGAAGTCATCTCTAGCTATAGATTGCAGGTGAAGCCAAGAAAGTGGATGGAATTATCTAAGAAATGTCTAAAGAAGGCCAAAGAAGGAGCCTTAGGGAAGACAAATTTTGAAGCTTTCAAGATGAGGAGCGTATGTAGAAAGTGAGTCTGGTGTGGTACGTAGTGAGTTTGATAACAGTATTTTTACAATCCCATGCAAGAATGGTGTATTACATAAAATTCAAAGAAACTGAGATTTCATGAAGTTACTAAGGGACTGTTAAGGGGTAGTGAAAAAGAAACTTGGTTTACCAGTTGACCTGTTAACGACTGTATCAAAATGGAATATAGTGTTTTGCATAGAACCCATTGTGTAGTGGGTTGAGTGGAAGGATGGAAGTCGGAAGAGTGAACAATAGATATTAATGTGATGAATAGTAACTTTTTGAACCCAGATCAATAATATTGTTTAATGAAGAAATTAAAGGCATTTCCTTTTATCAGGTTAAAATTAGTTAAGCATATCTACTAAAAACAAGTTAGAAAATAAATATCCCCATAATAAAGAAAATAAGATGACATGTATGCCGCTAGAATTCAAAGACAAAATCACTATTACTATGATGCTGTTTTTCTTTCAGAATTTTAATTCATGTGTATACGTATGTGTATGTCTTCTTTATAAAATGAGATTATTACATATTTTTGCAACTGTACTTTTTATTTAACATATCTTGAAAATGCTGTCATCTTCTATCACCATAGATTAATTTTGCCTGTTCTTGAACTTTTGTTTCTGATTTGACTATTTTTTGAACTTTATACAAATAGAACCATTTATTATGTTTTATGCTGTGTCTATTTCTCTCCTTGGTATCATGTTTGAGATATCTCTATGATATTATAGGTAACATTTTTACTGCCCTACAGAATGACTATACAACGGATTTTTTAATGTTTCTACCTTTGGTGGACATGTGAGTTGTTTTATGGTTTTGACTATTATGAATAATTTTGGGGGACATTCTTACGTATATCTAAATATACATGCATTTCTGTTGGGCAAATATGTAGGCCAGATTTGTTAGATTACAGGATAAGCGTATGTCCCACTTTAGTAGGTGTTGCCAGTTTTCCAAATTAACTGCCAATTTATACTTCCCCCAGCAGTGTATGAGAGGGTCAGTTGTTCTGCGCTCTCTGACCTCCTCCCCACTTTTTAAAATGTAGCCATCGTTGTTGAGTGATATTTCACTGTAGATTTAGTTTGCATTTCCCCAGTGTGTACCTTTCATGGTTTCACAGATGTTAACTGGCTGTTTGGCCATCCTTTTTATGTGAATTATGTGTTCAGTTCTTTTGTTGCTTATTTATTTGGATTATTGTTCATTTTTTATTGACTTGTAAATGTTCTAAAATATATTCCAGATACAAGCGCTTTGTCAGTTATATGTGCTCAAGGTATCTTCTAATCTGTCTTTGCCTTTTTTCTCTTAATGATATCTTTTGATAAGCAGAAGTTCTTCATTTTAACAAAGCCCAGTTTATCAATTTGTTGAAGAAACCTCGACTCCCNCTTGTAAATGTTCTAAAATATATTCCAGATACAAGCGCTTTGTCAGTTATATGTGCTCAAGGTATCTTCTAATCTGTCTTTGCCTTTTTTCTCTTAATGATATCTTTTGATAAGCAGAAGTTCTTCATTTTAACAAAGCCCAGTTTATCAATTTGTTGAAGTTTTATGGTTGGTGCTTTTCATGTCCTGTTTATGAAATCTTTGCCTACCCCAAGGTGATGAAGATATTTGCTAATTTTTTTAGTAAGAGATTTATTAGTTTTTCTTTCACATTTGGAACTATGAATCATCTCAAATTAATTTTTTTGGGATAATTTGTGGAGGGTTTATTTACTAAGGGCTTAATTATGCAAGTGTGTGGGAGGAATAGGGGAACTAAGGAGAGAGTGCCAAGAATCCTGGGGCCAGCAGCACCAGAGCATTACCATCCCAGGAGTCAAAGGGACAAGGGGGAGGAGAGGCTGCTGCAGCCTGGGAGGAGGGGAGAGTACTGGAGAGCAGGTCATCTGGAGAAGGTAGTGATGTTAGTGATGTTTTGTCCTGGGCCACAGCCACAGCCTTGCAAGGAGAGAAGAGGCCCTTTCTCCTCCCTTCTCAACTGATGCTCTCATTGGCCAGAGCCCAAAGGAAAGGACTAGGTAGGCTGGGAACTGGTTCCTCTTGAGGGGGATTACCTGATCTGGGGAGGCCTCTCTAGATCAAAGTACAGCCCAGAGGAAGGAGTAAGTAGTTTTGTTGTCGAGCACAGCCCTGTGCAGCCCTTAGCATACAACTGTTGCTGTGCGCCATCACCCTGCATCCTGTTACTAGGCAGTGGTTACCACGGAACCGTTAGTGGTCCTGCTTAGCCATTGGTCGGCGCCACAATGGGCCCCGCCCCCCAAGCAACCAACTATCAAGGAGCCACTGTTTGTGGGCTATTCAGCCAAAGGTCAGAGGAGTGGTGGTCCTCAGGGAGAGAGTGAGATAAGAGGCGAATCCCAGCCTTCTCGCTGGGGTCCTCCAGCTCACCTAGCTTTGGGTCGGAGGGTGAGCTGGAGGCCCAGGAAACAGGCTGGGAGCTGTGTCCTGCAGGGCTCCAGAACCCTCGCCAAGGCCACCCAACTGGCCAGACCCAGGCCTTGAGGTGGTGGTGACTCTCTCCCTCATCCCCGTCTCTGTGACCTCATGGCAGTGGCCGTCTGCATAGGATGCAGTGTGTGTGACCTGGCCCCCGCTGTTCGGGCGACCTGAGGAACCTGGGGNTGGCCAGACCCAGGCCTTGAGGTGGTGGTGACTCTCTCCCTCATCCCCGTCTCTGTGACCTCATGGCAGTGGCCGTCTGCATAGGATGCAGTGTGTGTGACCTGGCCCCCGCTGTTCGGGCGACCTGAGGAACCTGGGGGCCAGTTGGGTCCTGGGTGCCTGGATCCCTCAGTGTTGACAGCTGGACCTCAGAGGGTGAAGGTTGTGCCTTGGGACCTGGCGCTTTCTTGTCAGAACAGAGAATAACATTCCTTTGGTGGATTGTACAGGAACATCGTTAGCCTGACCTCAAGAACAAAGGATCTGATATCCAGACTTACAACAAATAACCACGCCCCTCTCCCACCTTTGCTAGAAATGGGCTTTGCTGAGAGCTTTGGGGGAGTTTGGGCTTTTTAAGGCATAAGCCCGCCTCTCCTTGCAGGGCCCTCTGTAAACCTTCTTCTTTTTTTTCCTCCAAACTCTGACATTTTGGTATTGTTTGGCCCCACTGTGCGAAGGGCACGTGGACTTGCCTTTTGGTAACAGTTGGGATCACTGCTTGGACACTGCAGGTATGAACTCAGTCTCCCAAGGCCTACGTGCTGGTTGTTGCAGGCCCCTCCCCATGGAAGAGCGGTCACGACTGAAGAGTCTCCTCCTGTCCCCATGGTGCAAAGTCAGGGTAGGGGCTCCCACAAAAGCACCCATGATGCTAGGGGCAGGGAGGGTGCTGGATTCTCTTTTCCTGTTGGAGCAACCAGAGACTCAGGAGGGGGTGCTGCTCTGGCCTGGAGGAGGGGTGGTGTGGTCGATGNACCACTGGAAAAACCATAGCCTTGAGTAGACAGTAAACTTTAAAAAGTATTGAATTTAATGAAAATGCTACTACGCAATCATTAAGAAAAAGCCCAACAAAACAATGGGAACATAAGCCAAAGATTGATGATGTTCAGTTGCTAAGTTGTATTTGACTCGTTGTGTCCCCATGGAATGCAGCACGCCAGGCTTCCCTGTCCTTCACTGTCTCCTAGAGTTTGCTCAGCCTCATGTCCATTAAGTCCAAAGACAAAAACCTATAATAGAACATGAACTACAAATGCTTTTAAATGCAAATGAAAATAACAGTGAGGAAATAAGGACTCTCATATATCTCTGGTAAGAATGTAAATTGGTACAACCTCATTTTTGAAGGACACTTTTATGCTTTCTATTAAAATAAAAAATAAGTATGCCTTTTGAGTGAGCAGTTCATACTGAGTAATTTACCCTGAGACATACTTCCATCCACACAAAGTAAACAAAGTGAGGTATATACAAGATTATTCATTGTGACATTATTTATAGTCACAAATGATTGGAAGCAAACTAAATATCCATCAGTAGAGAGCCGATTAAATAAATGATGCTACATCTATACATTTGAATCCTTTTTAACTTGAGTGTCTGGTGGCAGAGGGATCTCTTTGGCGGTTTTCCTTTTTGTACCCTTTCAGAGTGTTGTGTGTTGTGTTGTGTGTTCTCAGTCATGTCTGACTTGTTGCAGCCCTGTGGACTGTAGCCCCCCAGGTTTCTCTGTCCCTGGAATTCTCCAGGCTAGAATAGTGGAGTGAGTTGCTATTTCCTTCTCCAGGGGATTTTCCCAATGCAGAGACTGAACCCGTGTCTCTTACATCTCCTGCCTTGGAAGACAAATTCTTAACTACTGCACCACCTGGGAAGCCCTTTCAGAGTGTTCTTAATTTTAAAAAGGATAACTATCAGAAGCTGCCCCAAGCAGATACCTTTTTCTAGGGAAAAGAATTATAAAAATTGTTTTATATTCTTCTTTCTAGTAAGTAGTAACCGTCATTATTGAAGCTTGAGTAAAGCAGAAGCTAAGAAGCCCCTGCTGCTGCTAAGTCNTTTTAAAAAGGATAACTATCAGAAGCTGCCCCAAGCAGATACCTTTTTCTAGGGAAAAGAATTATAAAAATTGTTTTATATTCTTCTTTCTAGTAAGTAGTAACCGTCATTATTGAAGCTTGAGTAAAGCAGAAGCTAAGAAGCCCCTGCTGCTGCTAAGTCGCTTCAGTCGTGTCCGACTCTGCGACCCCATAGATGGCAGCCCACCAGGCTCCTCCATCCCTGGGATTCTCCAGGCAAGAACACTGGAGTGGGTTGCCGTTTCCTTCTCCAATGCATGAAAGTGAAAAGTGAAAGTGAAGTTGCTCAGTTGTGTCCAACTCTTCATGACCCCATGGACTGTAGCCTACCAGGCTCCTCTGTCCATGGGATTTTCCAGGCAAGAGTACTGGAATGGGGTGCCATCGCCTTCTCCGAAGAAGCCCCTAGCAGAGAACAAAAATTTGTTTGAAGTCAGATCATAGTGAGTTACAGAAAGTGGGTATGTTAACTGTCTCATGTACAAACATTTTCACTTTGAGCTCTTATTTCATCAACATCACACACATTTGTTTTTCCTAAATATTCTAACCAGCACATAATATAATTTCCCAAGACTTAACACTAGTAATTAGTCATCTTAAACATATTATTTGATCATCATTTGATATAATGTTTACTAAAAAGCATTGACTTTGCTTTCATGCTCCATCTCCTCTTATTTGTGTGTGTGTGTTTTCCACCCTTTAGAAGCTTTCAGGCAGTGACTGTAGCTAGTGTTTTGTCAAACTGTTGGATTAGAACTTCATGGGGGATCTTTCTAGTTCTTGGAAAGTAAGCATTGTGGACATATGTGACTCCACTGTGGCACTGTACCAACTCCGTGAACTCGGTGAGGCCACTTAACCTCTGTAAAGCCTTTGCTTCCTCACCAGTTCAGCAGCATTAAAACAGTTCCTGACTCACCAGATTGAGTTGAGGGGTTAAATGATATAACACAAGTAAAACTCTTAGTACGTTGCTTGGCACATGGGCTCAGTAATGTTAGTGGTATAGATGATTAATAAAATTAGTTCTAATCTAAGGAGTGATCCTTTGCCTCTTGGAATAATTTTTGGTTACAAATTGATTCTTAACACGTGGGAGAGTTTGTTTTTACTGCATTCATTTCAGCCAGCTCTCACTTGGAGCTTATTATGTTTCAAGTCCTATGCAAGGCCCCAGCTATAATTATATCTNTCCTTTGCCTCTTGGAATAATTTTTGGTTACAAATTGATTCTTAACACGTGGGAGAGTTTGTTTTTACTGCATTCATTTCAGCCAGCTCTCACTTGGAGCTTATTATGTTTCAAGTCCTGTGCAAGGCCCCAGCTATAATTATATCTAGGATGTGGTCCAAGCCCTAGGGGAATCTTCTGGGGACAAATACAGGCATACCTTGCTTCACTGCACTTCACTTTGTTGCGCTTTGCAGATATTGTGTTTTTTACAAGTTGAAGGTTTGTGGCAACCATGTGTCAAGCTAGTCTATCGGCAGCATATTTTCAACAGCATTTGCTCACTTTGTGTTTCTTTGTTACATTTTGGTAACTCTGGCAAAGTTTCATATTTTTTCATTACTAGTGTATTTGTTATGGTGATCTGTGATCAGTAATCTTTGATATTACTACCACAGCTACCTGAAAACTCACATGATAGCATTTTTTAACAATGAAGTACTTTTTTGATAAAGATATGTACATTTTTTTAAGTCATGATATTGTGCACAATTAGTAGACTATAGGATTGTGTAAACATTACTCTTGTATGCACTGAGAAAGCAAAGGATTCATGAGACTCACTTTTTTGTGATATTAGCTTTATTGCAGTGGTCTGAAACGAAGCCTGCAGTACCTCTGAGGTCTGCCTTTAGGCACATAGACAATTTCAGCATGTGGAGACAAGTGCTGGGGAAGGAGAGATACTGGGATCAGGATCAGAGCTGGGAAGGATCTGTATTATTCAAAAAATAAGAAATGGTCAGGGGGCTTCCCTGGCTCAGTGGTAAAGAATCTGCCTGCCAATTCGGGAGACTGGGTTCGATCCCTGGTCCGGGATGATCCTGCCTGCCCGTGCACCACAGCTATTGAGGCTGTGCTCTAGAGTCCAGGAACTGCATCTGTTCAGCCCACGAGCTGAAACTGCCGAAATCTTCGTGCCCTCGAGCCTGTGCTCCACAAGAGAAGCCACTCCAGAGAAGCCTGAGCCCTGTGCCCAACAAGCCACAACTGGAGAAAAGCACTCGCAGCAACAAGACCCAGCACAGCCCCAAATGCATAAAATTACTAAAAAAATTAGCCTTAAAGATCTAGTCCTCCACAGGTTACTAACACCTAGCACATCAACAGAGTTTTAAAAAATCTGTTAAAGTAATTCTGTGATTCTAAAAACACTCGATATGTCATTTAACTGAAGCTGGAAAAGTATATACTAATGAGATACTTTTTTTGACTTACACTGAACAAAAAACGTTATTAAGAGTTGTAAAATTATGCAGGCATGGGTGATAAAAATTTGCTATAATTTTATATGTCATGAATGTAACAGTGGATAATTTATCCAGTAGAAGTTTCGAGATCTTGATGGCCTAAACATTCCCAGGTCCATCCACAGAGTAGTATCAGTTTTGGGTGGATGACCTTCATGGCACAAGTTTTTGTTTTTTTTTCTCATTTGAGGAACTATCTTTTACATGAAGCTCCCTGTGTATTAAGGTCAGCCCCAGGTAGGTTGTGGCTTGAATAATAGTGAATAATACTGACATGCTATAGCTCGAAAAATGAGAAATGATTTTAAAGATCTAGTTATCCACAAGTTAAGAGGGTTTTGTCCACCCTTTGACCTTGAGTTCGTATTATCAGATCCACTGAAGGATATAAGCAGAGACATCTCTTCTAAATACAGGCACACCCTGCAGACCATCTCCCTGTCACTTGTTGGTTTCCACCTTTTTGTTCCTAATACCCAAACACGTACGGTGTAGATGATTTTCAGGGCAATGATGGCAATGTGCTCAGTTGTATCCGACTCTTTTCTGACTCCGTGGACTGTAGCCCACCAGACTTCTCTGTCTGTGGGATTTTCCAGGCAAGAATACTGGAGTGGGCTGCCATTTCGTCCTCCAGGGGATCTCCCTGATACAAGGATGGAACCTGCATTTCCTCTGTTGCCAGTGGATTCTTTACTGCTGAGCCACAGGGGAAGCCCTTACAAGGGCAAAATTTATACTCATTTTCCAAAATTTAATATAGCATTTAAAGCACAATGATATGCAAGGCAAGTCTTGGATGACGTCCCAAGTACAATTGGTAAATCATCAGAGTCCGGTGTAGATGATGGGAAAGCTCATCACGTGAGCCAAGGGGTGCCAGCATGGAGGGAGGCCTTTACTGAGCAGTTGCTATTTACCTTGTTTGTCTTCCGTTGTTAAGTCGGGAAGTAGTGTTTTACACATTTTACAGGCTAACATAATAGTTGTTACATCTGTGGGCATTTTACCCTATTTTAGTTTCATTTTAAGAAAGTCTTTGGAGGCTCTGAACTGATCTGTAACACATTTTAATTTTTCCTATTTAAAATAATGGGAAATATGCTTCACTTAGCATTTTTATGCATGCTTTTAGATTCCAAGAACAGATTACTGCTCTTAGCTGGGAGATGCCTGTGTTACTGTAGTTCCATCCTTTTTAAATAATTAGTGATTATGATTCTTGAAATATATTGGGTGTGTGTTTCCCATGGCCATTTTTTTTCTCTGAATGTCTTTCTGCTGCCCAATATATTTTAAATTGCATTTTCAAATTTACAGTTTTCAGGGAAGCACAGTTTATGTTCTTTTTTTGTTATCCTTATAGTTCTTATTTAGGCATAAGTTTGAGTTTTTGGTAGCATAGTGTAATCATACTCTGTGTATAACTTTATCTCCTTTGCAGCTTAAATATTTTTCTGTGCTATGATATAATCTTGTTCTACTATTCACTGATAATGATGGATCGCCTTCCTCTAATATTTATCAGTTTTCCCTTGTATTTTTATTTTTATGATGGTTCCTTCTTATGTGTGCATAAAATTTAATATACTGGATCATAAACAAATGTTTAATAGATATAAACTACACAAACTGCATTCAGTCATTCATTCAGCGAGTATATATTTTGCTAAATATTTTTTTAAGAACTCTTCTAGACACTGGGGATCAGTGAATAAGACACACAAGGCTCCTGTTCTCTGTTAGCAGAGAAGGAGAGACAGAAAACAAATGAATTAAAAAATTTTGCCATTCATAGGCCACCAAAGATAATGTGGTAAGAACAAAAGTTTAAATGAACAAGGCTCAATCACTTGATAATTCATAGAGTAACTTTTAATTTTCATTAAATCAAAGGAAATCAAGACTACGATTTCAGATATTTGTAGACTAGAGGAAGTCAGAATACTGCATGACAATATCCAGAATTGAACCAAAGGTGAATTATGTCACTGGGGATTCAGATAACTATGTATAACAGATACCCCCAAATAGTGAGTGGGATAATCAAGTTAGAAACCCTTTTTTTCTCATGTCACAGAAACTCGAGTAAAGGTGAACCAAGAGCTGCTGTGGCCTCCCTGGTGACTCAGATGGTAAAGAATCCGCCTGCAGTGCAGGAGACATGGGTTCCATCCCTGGATTGGGAAGATTCCCTGGAGAAGGAAATGGCAACCCACTCCAGTATTCTTGCCTCGGAAATCCCATGGACAGAGGAGCCTAGCAGGCTCCAGTCCATGGGGTCACAGGAGTCAGACACGACTTACTGACTAAACCACCATCAGCGAGAACTGATGCAGTGGCTGTGAGATAGTGGAAAAGATTGTGTACTGGTTTCTGCCTTCACTTCCTGGCACTGATCTCCTGGAAACTCTTGTAATTTCCTAAGTGATGAGAGCATCCCTTATTCTAATATTGGGTTTTGACCCTGGTTTTTGACAGAGAATCCCTAAATCCCTTGGAATTTCATGGATGTCTTTTGTTCTCCTGAGGTGGCTTTTGGTGGGCTTGTGGATGGGAACCGATCACTAGAAAGACCAAGTCAAACTTAGAAGCTTGGAACTTTCACCCTATACCGTATCTTCTAGGAAGGAGAGAGGGGTTACAAATTAATGATCAATCATGCCTACATGATGAAGCCTCTGTAAACATCTCAAAGGCACAGGGTTCAGGGAGCTTCTGGTTTATTGAAAACATGGAGGTGCTGAGACAGTAGTGCCTGGTAAGCATGCAGACTCCTCACCCCTCCCCACTTAGCTGGCCCTACTCAGCTATCCATCTGCAGGGTCATCTGTATTCTCTATCTTACCCTTTTATAATAAACTGGCATATAGCAAGTAACTTGTTTTCCTTAGTTCTGTGAATTGTTCTAGAAAATTAATTGAACCTGAAGAGGTTGTGGGAATCGCCAGTTTATAACTTATCAGTCAGAAGTACAGGTAACAACCCTAATTTGCACTTAGAATCTGAAGTATGGTTGGGGCGGTCTGGAGGGCATGAGCCCTGGGGATCTGATGCTGTCTCCAGGAAGATAGTGTCAGAATTGAGTTGAATTGGAGGGTCCTCAGATGGTATCACGTTCTTGCTTGATATGGGAGAAAAACCCACTCCTCTGGTGTCAGAAGTGTTGTGAATACGGTAGTGGTGTGAAAGTAAAGGAGAAACACAGGAGAGAGTGTGAGTTTTCCATTTTCAGTATTTTCNTCAGATGGTATCACGTTCTTGCTTGATATGGGAGAAAAACCCACTCCTCTGGTGTCAGAAGTGTTGTGAATACGGTAGTGGTGTGAAAGTAAAGGAGAAACACAGGAGAGAGTGTGAGTTTTCCATTTTCAGTATTTTCACAGTGTTTTCAGAGACCCAGGTTCCTGTCTGACATTCAACATATGACTCTCATTCTGAAGTTTACGTCATGGTCTAAAATGCTTGCTAGAGCTCCAGCCATCATGTTGCCCTTCCAGCCTTCATTTTGAGTACAAAGATGGGTGTTAGAAGAGCACATCTTCTTTTTAAGATAACTTGTATAACTCTTTCTTTTACATCTTTTTGGCCTGAACCTAGTCTCTTGACTACATCCTGCTAAGGGAGGCTGGAAAATGTAATCTTTTAGCTGAGAATACTGTTGTCCTCAAGTAGTTCAGACATTATGCTTATAAGGAAGAAAGGTGAATGAGTTTTGGCAGGAGAGTGGCAATCTACATCAATGAACTAAGTATTCAGTTCAAGTGTTAAGCAAATAGCAATGAAATAAGGCTACTAGGAAGAAGGAAGTAATCAAGGTAAAAAAAAAGATCAATTAATTTGAGGGTAAAATCCCCCAAATATTAGGCATATAGAATGTTATTGATGCTCATCATCAAAGTAAGCTTAATGGTTTGCTGGAGATGAAAGGCAGATTTTATAGCATTTCTAAAAACAGAAAACAGGTGACTTCTTGAAAAGGAGACAGAAGAAGGATTTAGGGTTTGTTTTGGGTGTTACTTGTTATTTGAAGTGAGGAAGCCTGAACTTGAACCTGTAGGTAGAAAGGAAGATGTGTAAGAGAGGGTTTATCTTTATATACCTCTCAGGGAGAGGTATATTTTATTTCTAATTTCTGAACTAATACTTTTATCAGTGTCAAGAGGTATGTTTTATTTCTAATTTCTAGATTAATACTTTCATCACTGTCTCAAGAACACATATATTCTTGTGATATATTGTTACATTCACTGAATAGTGTTTTAAAAAAGATTTTAAAAACAGTCCTAGACAAGTTAGAACTGAGATCACTTACCAGGGTTCATTTGCAAGGTATGTATATTTGTCCTCATGTACATAGATAATGGATTTTCTTCTGACAAAGGGCTAGAGAGGGACACCCAGGTGGTTTGAACAGACATTTTCAAAAAGAACCACCACTTTCAATTTGGTTTTAGTGATATTTGCTTTGACATTTCAAACAGCATTAAAGGAAAATGTTCATGTTTATCAAAAGTGGTTTGGGGTTAAATGTGATTGAGATCCGCTGCCACAAATGAAGGAAGTCACCAGTTCCCCCCTCCCCTTCGCCCATCATTAAGAGACCAGTAAGCATTTTTTCCTGCAACTGCATGGATTTCATCCTCTTTAATATATTCCAAATGGAATCATTTAAGGCCATTCATCTCAAAGCTTATTTTAAAATTTTAGCTTAGCTATTGTTATTTTGGACATTAGAATTGGACCTTTTCATGAGAATCATTGTATTTGATTTATGAAAAGAGTGTGGAGAAAAGGGATGTTAAAAAAACAGGCAGTAGCTAATTTCTTTTGCTTATTGAAACCAGAAAGAAGGAAGCACGTTGGACATTTGAAGACCCTTATTAGTCTATTTGCCAAATGAAGATAGTGGAACCTGAGTTCTGTTTGACTTATGGCAACATGAAGATAATTTGCTTCTTTGATGTGGCCCAGAAGCTAGTATGTACGGCAGAAACTCATTTGCTACATCATAGGAGTAAAAAATTATGCCATTAGTTCCTTCATAGTCTGAGATATTGGATTGAAATAAATACCATTTATTTGTAGCCATTTGCACCTTTACATCATCCAGCCACACAGTGAGGAAGAAAAAAAACGATGTTTTGCCAATGACAAGTTAGAAATATTAAAAATCACCTAAATAGAATTTGAGTAACCTTTGGAATTTATTAGCTTTATTTCCACAAGGTTTAGAGTCTTTCTGATAGTGTATCTTCTAGCTTTGGAGTTTGTGAAACAGACCAAAAAAACCCAAATCAAAAAGGAGATATATCATCCATCTTCCTGCTGATTCATGAACTGCATGCGTCTCAAGATGTCAGGAGACCCTCCAGTGATTGGAGAGGGCTTCCATTTTATATTACCATAAAGAAAGTTTCGTTTTTTTGTTTTTCTCTTCCTGGTTCATGCTGGAAAATTGTCATCTTTTGACTGTATGTACTTTGAAAATATCTGGTAGATGCTGGAAAATCCTTCAGCTGTAGTTCTATTTGTATAATTATAACCCATTACAATTCAACTACATCTTCCCCAGGGGAAAAGCAGTGTTTATTTTTTGGACTCCTGGTCACCAGTTTCTAGGAGTGGTAGAATGTAGAGACTGAGGACAAGGATAGGAGAATGGATGGAGACCATCTCATTTTCCAGCACTTACTCCTCATCATCTCTAAGAGGGAGCCGGGGTACACAGACCACCTCCTGCCCATTTTTTTAAAGATGGTTCCATTTAATGGGGCTCTGGTTTGAATACAGTGATTTCTTGACCAAAAGTCAATTTTATGTCCTAAAAAAATTCATGCAGTAGGAAAAGGCATGTTTGAAGAATTTAGCACTTAAAGGAAAATTTAGATTGAAGCTGGGAATTAGAGCGAATCAGTGAAATCCCTTTTAAGTACTGTGTTCATTAAATAGAAGGACAAAGGAAATCATATTGAATACAGTGAATGTTAATAACATTTTACAGATCTTTAATTAGTACTGGGTACTGTTCAGCTAATTTTTACTTCTCTGTTCCTTGTTTGCAATAACATTTCAGACTCCTCTACAGCAACCACATGGTAATTGCAAATTTGTTTGTGTTTCTGTGTAGTAAATGAAGGATTTGTTTTTGCTTTCCTGTCTGACCCATGACTAAATTGACTTTTAACTTCCACTGTAGGTCAAAAACCCAGAGAATTTGATGCTTGAAATGAAAAGCCTGGGGATAAATTTTATTTAACCTATTTAGTTTACCATATTTTAAAATATCTTCCTCAACACATAGAGTTAACTACCTGTGGTGCCACCCATAGTAACTTTATACCAGACCTCACCGGAATTTAGTGAAATTGAAGGCAGGAGGGGAAGGGGACAACAGGAGGATGAGATGGTTGGATGGTATCACCGACTCGATGGCCATGAGATTGAGCAAGCTCTGGGAGTTGGTGATGGACAGGGAAGCCTGGCGTGCTGCAGTCCATGGGGTCACAGAGAGGCAGACACGACTGAGCGACTGAACTGAACTGATGGGTTCTAAGATGCAGTTTTATGGCCTGTGTTTGTTTTGTCTTTTTAATTATTGCTCATGACTGAATCCAAAAACCTTCACTGCTCTACTTTTTATTTTCTGTCCCTTTTTTGTCTTTCACTAATATCTAGATCCTTTTTTCCCTAACGTATCCAGTAGTCGTGATTCAAAATCCCTGTACAAGGTCATTCAAGTGTTCACAGCAAAGGGAAATAGATACAGGAATAAATCTACAAGTGGTAGGATTTTACAAAGAAGGAACTGGTGATTGACTTACAGACATCATGAAATGATCACCATTGGAAGTCTAATGAACATTCATTATCTCATATGGATACAAAAAGTAAAGAAATAGAAAAAATGTATTTTCCTTGTGATGAGAACTCTTCGGATTTACTCACATAACAACTTTCTTGTGTAACATTCATTGTATTTATCATTAGCATCGTATCCCTAGTACTTACTTATAACTGAACGTTTGTACTGTTTTGGTTTGTTACTGTTTTTTGCTTTTGAGATGTTAGTGATTTTCATTGACTCCAAATACTTTTAATTAAAAACTTAGCGATCTCTTTCTATATGTATACAGATACACACAAAACATATATATGTATGTACCTATCTATATTTATTTTTCTAAGTATTCTGTGAGACAGGGCTTCTTTTTCTCCTTTATGGATTATTGATTGGAGCTGCATCGTTGTTGAATAATTTATCCTTTACCCCATGATTTGTAATGGCTGCTTGTCATAATCAAGTTTTCATGTATTCATGGATGTTTCTGAACTTTCTACTCTTTTATATTGTTTTTTTTTTTAATCTTGCTCCGTTAGCACATTGAGTTACTCTAAGATTGATATTTAGTGCAAAAGACCCCTCTTCAAAAATTGTTCTTGCTTATTCTTAGCCCCTTAATATATTTTCATATTTATTTTAGAATCATTTTGTCAGTTTCCACCCCCCCCAACAGCCACATATGTACATAACTTTCAGATATTGATTGGAATTACACTGAATTTATAGTTTAATTTGGGAAAATTGCCATCTTTATGAAGTCATGTCTTNCTTAATATATTTTCATATTTATTTTAGAATCATTTTGTCAGTTTCCACCCCCCCCAACAGCCACATATGTACATAACTTTCAGATATTGATTGGAATTACACTGAATTTATAGTTTAATTTGGGAAAATTGCCATCTTTATGAAGTCATGTCTTTGGTCTAAAATCTCTTGTTCTGTCACTTTAAATTTTTTTTTTTTGACTGAAATTTATCTTCTAATTGTAGATTCTGTTGGCTGTCTTTGTGAAATGTTACATTTCCACACATCTCTTGGAGTTGTTTGCAGGCTCTTCTTGAGTAGGTGGTTGTTTTTGCTCACATGTGTGCTCTAGCAGGCGGCTAGGTCCAATTCCTGGTCACGAGGCTGTTTCATTATATATTTTTAGCCAGCTTTATCTATTGGATTTTTAGTTTTCATTTCTTCTATGTATCCCTGCCGCAGGGGTGGCTCAAGAGATGAGCTTAAGGCACCCCTTTGTACATTCATTTATTGGTAAATTATGCACGTTAGATAAGTAAGGGGGTTTGGGATGAAAGGCTTATTTTTTGGTATTTTTGTGTCTGTATAGCAAGCACCAAATACCCTTCTTCCAGGTTCTTCTTGCCATCATTCCAGATTCACTGTCTTGTGAGTCACACATGAGGTAAAGTGCTGTACACTCAGTCTCATCTCGTCACTAACAAGCGTTCCAGGGAGGAAGCTTTATAGGCTTACTTCAAGGGCTGAGTCACCTTGTAATGAGTCTGGTTTTGCTTTTTGGTTTTTGTGTGGGCTTTTTTTTTTTTTTTTTGTGGAGCCAAGCTTAGGTACAGGGAGATTGTCCAGTCTGAACATCCCTCGACTATAAAAGCATATGCATTTGGACAGTTAATTCCCCAGGAAGGGAGCCTTTACCATTTAACATTTGGGGCTTGAACTTGTGAATTGTCACAAGTAATATTTCTGGAGAAATAGATCTATAGGACTTATTGATTTTAGAGTTGTGTCGTTTCTGGCTGCCCTGTTATGCCTTTCACATTTGCTTTTTCTCAGTGGTTTTGTATTAGTAAGATGTGCTTTGGGTATATCCAGAAGTCCTTCTCGTTTCATCCTTTGCACACTCCCAGTGTTTCTGTCTGTGTCTGCTGCAGGATGATGGAGAGTGGTTGCCTGAGGGAACTTTGTCAGAGATTTTACTTCTCTGTCAATGTCCTCAGACTTTTAAGTCAAAGGGCTGCTTAGGTGACTGTACTCTGTGTATGCCACCCTGGTGTAGGCCTTCACAAAATCCTCTGCTTATCGATTTGCATATCAGTTTGCATTGTTTCTCTGACTTCCGGTTATTCTTATGTTGATAGGCTACCTCTCTCCTTCACCTTGTGATTGAGGCCCCATAATTTTGTATTCACACCTTTCTTCCCCTAGAAATCTTCAGTTAATTTCAGTTCAGTCGCTCAGTTGTGTCCGACTCTTTGCGACCCTGTGAATTGCAGCACACCAGGCCTCCCTGTCCATCACCAATTCCCAGAGTTGACTCAAACTCATGTCCATTGAGTTGATGATGCCATCCAACCATCTCATCCTCTGTCATCCCCTTCTCCTGCCTTCAGTCTTTCCCAGCCTCAAGGGTCTTTTCAAATGAGTCAGCCCTTCGCATCAGGTGGCCAAAGTATTGAAGTTTCAACTTCAGCCTCAGTCCTTCCATTGAATATTCAGGACTGACTTCCTTTAGGATGGACTGGTTGGATCTGCTCTGAACTCTTTCATAGGGTGTTGAAAATCAGCTGCTGCAGTAGCACATGATTTAATCCTTGTGGAGGTAGATGGCAAGTGCCAATGGCACGTGTCAGTTTGTAGTTGACACAGGGCACTGGTCGTTTTTACACTGTAAGAACAGTCCTGTTCAAAATGCCAATAGAGCTTTATCTCTTCCCTTCTATTCTAACCTCCAAAAGATGGAAAAACACTGCTCCATATTACTCATTTGCTTTTCCGGTGTGTAAATACTGCTTGCCTTTTAAAAAAATCCTCTCGTGGGGTTTGTTTTTCCCTGCTCTTATTTACGTACACTTTCTCTTGATACAGCTGCCAGTGCTCCTAGGCTCTTTTGTGTTTGCATTTTGCACTCCTCAGCTTCCTCCTCTTGTTGTTTTTCGAGAGATGGACTTACAGTTCCCTTTTGACCCTATTTCCACTATGCAGTACGCTCCAGGTCTGCCAGTTCCGCATCCTCAGATTCAACCAACTGCAGAGCAGAAATGTTTGGGGAAGACAAAAAACTCCAGAGAGTTTCAAAAAGGAAAACTTAAATTTGCCTTGCAGCTGTTTACATCGCATTTACATGGTATTTCCAACTATTTACATAATATATACATTGTATTAGGTATTATAAGTACTCTAGAGATGATTTAAGATGTACAGGAGGATGTGCATGCGTTATATGCAAATACTGTGCCATTTTATATTAGAAATTTGAGCATCTGAAGATTTTGGTATCTGCGGTTGTCCTAGAACCAACCCATAAATATAGAGTGTTGACTATATGCATACATTATAATGTGATTGTGTGTGTGTGTACTTGTATGTGTATATATATAAAATTTTTAAAATTATATGTGATTTCACCTTCCTTCTACTCCTTCACATAAGCAACATCTTCCTTCATATTAACCACGTTACTAGCAGGATGTCAAGCCGGTTTTTTTCCCTCTTTGCTATTATAAGTAACACAGAGGTCCATGACTCTTCAAATTCAGGCCACATTCTGTCTCATATTCAGGTTGATTTGCATGGTCTTCTGAGGCTCAGCTAAACCTAAGGCAAATCTTTTTTGACTTCCTTTACCAGATTTCTAGTTTTTGAGCAGAGGATTTTGTTTGAGGGATCTGTTTAAGGATAATTAAGATCAGGCATATCAAGAAACTTTTAAACTGACCCATTCTCATCTAAAGAGTCAATACTATTAATATTAAAAAGTGTGCAGGTTTTCTGACCCCACAACTTTTCTTGTATTTCCTTCTCAGATTTTTGTGTTTCTCCTGTGTATATGTATTTATGTCATTAATACTGTAGTACACGTACAATTTTGTTTCTGGCTTTTTAAAATTTCGATGCTGTTATATAAAAATTACCCCTTATTATTAAACTCTCTTTTAAAACAGTTATTCTTAATAGGAGCAAAGGTACAAGAGAAAAACAGGTCTCCCACCCTCTTCCTTCCTGTTTTCTGAGAATCACATCTGTATGGAGCTCTCTTACTGTTAGTATGTTTCTCTGCCATGTTTAGATTCATAACCGTTGTTCTGAAATAGTCATCTTTAGTGTTAAATAGCTGTATCATAAATCACCTAGCTATTTCTTGGGATTGAGATATTTATAGTATCTCATTATTACAAATAAAGCTGGAATGAACCTTCTTATTCATCAGTATTTGTCCACAAATTTTATCATTTCCAGAGGCTTGCATCTTTAGAAATGTAGTTAATGGATCAACAGATTTGAGTATTTTTCAGAGACTTTAATCATGTTGCCATTCTACTTCCCAAAATGTTTGTAGTGAATTATGCTTTTACCGTCAGTGAATGAATTTCTCTGTCTTGCTGTACTCTAGGCAGCAGTGAATATTGCTATTTAAAAAAAATCTTTGCCAATCTGATAAGCCAAAATGGTACCTCATTACTGCTTCAATTTGCATTTCTTTGATTACTGGTAACTCAGAGCCATGTTTTAGGAGACCATTTTATCTTGTTTTGACACACAGCCTCAGCTCGTTTGTCTTGAATTGCAACTGTCAAGATAAATTGTTGAAATTAAGAACTGTAGTCCTGGAATATAATAACCTCATCTAGAATATGTAGTACTGCAAGATGCCTAATTAGAGGGAACGGAATTCTAACTCATAACTGTATATTTTTAAACCTTTTTAGTATGGATTTTTAAAACATTCAAGAGAGGAGAGAATAGTACAGGGAATTCCTATGTAACCATGATCTTAGCTGTCATTTTCACCTCTCCTTCTGAGACTCATAATGTGTATGTTAAACACTTTAATCCTCTCCAGTATTCTTGGCCTGGAGAATTCCATGGACAGAGGAGCCTGGCAGGCTGCAGTGCATGGGGTCACACAGAGTCGAACATGACTGAGCAACTAACACTTTCACAGGTGTTTAAAGAGGAATGTAAATAAACCTACAACCCTTCTGATCCTTATAAAGTAAGCACTATTAGTGGCTTGATGTGTTTCCTTTTAGGATTTCTTTTCCTGTTGGATTTTCTTCACTCAGTCTTATAAAACTGTCCTTGCCATCTTTCCTTGATCTACATTTTCAGTTATTCATAAAAGTTTAAATTAATTGGTTACTTAGTTAATTTATTTTGGGAATAATTCTGTAATAGTTTTCCTGCCTTTGAATATGAAGAATACTTCACTTAGCTGGATCATGAGTTATGTCTTTGAATTTATTTTCTACTTTTTTGCTTTATTTGACCTATCAGATTGACACATTTTGTTTTGTCTCCCGTGAACAGTATCAAAATTAAGGGAGTTCCCTGGTGGTCCAGTGGTTAAGTTTCTGTGCTTCCAGCACAGGAGGCCTCGGTTCAATTCTTGGTCCGGGGACTAGCTCCTGCATGCCACAACTATGAGCTTGCACACCGCTACTAAAGATCCTGCCTGCTACAGCTAAGACCTGGCACAGCCAGACGAAACCAAACAAAAACAAAAAGCAAAAAAAAGACTCTTGATTAATTAAAGCCATTTTAAGAATAGATATGCTTTCTAAGATCTTTAAAAGAATCATTGCCCAGTTTCTAGTATTGGCGAACACATATTCCTTTGATTTTAAAAACGATGGTTGTCAATGAGGGGTTGTTTTACTTTTAGGTTGTTTTTTTTGTTTTAAGGAGTTCAGAACCTTATTTTTTTGACAAGCATAGTATGATCTGGTCAATATTCTGTCTGGCTTTCCTGGCTTGTGGAGCCAGGCGGGCGTGTTGAAGTATTGCCTTGATGGTTTCCTGGCGCCTCTCCTCCTTTGTTGTGGTTAATACATTGTTGCCAATTTCTTTTCTGACTTGAGTTTGTTCATTTGCTAGAATAGAATGTAGATTACACAACAGTTGACACTGGTTGCTTCGTTCACTGCTAAATCTCCAGTACCTAGTGTTAACACCTGGTGACTGTTGGTTGAGTTGATATCTGTGTGATCAAATGAATGGATCTGTGTAACTGCTGGTGGTGTAGCCGAAATTTAGTCATCGTTTTCTCTCTGCGGGGGCTGTGTTCTAGGTTCTTAGTTTTAGTTCTTCTAATTTAACAACAATACTATGAGATACAGATACTGTTACTCTTCCTCTTTTACAGAGGGGCAAAGAGCTCACCTAAGCTCACACAGTTGACTCAGTAGCTTCATTGCTAGTGTGTACTCTTTTCCTCATTTTATACTTTTTTCCTCTTTTCTTCACTCAGGCCTTTTCTACTTTGTACTTGATTCATTATACCACCTGCCTCCCCGCCTCCCCACGCAGTTCCCTTTGATGAGCATTTAACATCTACCTTTGGAATTTTTACCTCAATTTTCACTTCATGTGTTTTCAGTCCATGTATTGCTAAGGCAATGGGATCCCACTCCAGTACTCTCGCCTGGAAACTCTCATGGACGGGGGAGCCTGGTGGGCTGCAGTCCATGGGGTCGCGAAGAGTCAGACACAACTGAGCGACTTCACTTTCAGTTTTCACTTTCATGCATTGGAGAAGGAAATGGCAACCCACTCCAGCATTCTTGCCTGGAGAATCCCAAGAACGGAGGAGCCTGGTAGGCTGCCGTCTACAGGGTCGCACAGAGTTGGGCACGAATGAAGCGACTTAGCAGTAACAGTAGCAAGAAACATAAGTTGAAACTCAAATTTAAAATCTGTCATAAAGATCTGATGTAAAGTCTAGAGGTGAACTTCTAGGTCTCTCGCTGCACAGTCCAGCCGCACATTGGTTGGGATGTAGCTTTCAGATCACCCTGCCCCCCATTTATTGTGTCCGTTCTAACCACTAGGGGAAAAGAATCTTAGACTCTTAAATTAAACAAATACATATCATGTTGAGGTTTGGCAGAAACCAACACAATATTGTAGGGCAATTATCCTTCAATTAAAAATAAGTAAATTTAATGATTAAAAAACCCCAGAAATACATGAAATTATAATGTGCCAACTACTTGACTTTTTTTTTTTTAACAAGTCACATTGTGGCATTTCACCGATCACACTGTAGCTTGAACAGAAAGTAGCTAAACTTTTTGCCTAATTGGATACTTTTCATGTTCATTTTTATATTCCATAGTATTCAGTTCAGTTTAGTCACTCATTCGTGTTTGACTCTTTGCGACTCCATGGACTGCAGCACGCCAGGCTTCCCTGTTCATCACCAGCTCCCAGAACTTGCTCAGACTCATGTCCATCAAGTTGATAATGCCATCCAGCCATCTTATCTTCTATTGTCCCCTTCTCCTGCCTTCTTTCCCAGCATCAGGGTCTTTTCCAGTGAGTCAGTTCTTTGCATCAGATGGCCAAAGTATTGGAGTTTCAGCTTCAGCATCCATGGTATTGGATTGGCCAAAATCTTTCCATAAGATGTAACAAAAAAACCCGAATGTACCTTTTGACTGACCCAATATTATACCATCCATGTCCCCTACTAGATAATATGACACATTCAGAAAATCCTGCAGTAATAACCAATCCAGAACCTATACAAATTAAATTTGCTAATTAAATCCCCAAATTGGGGGGAAAATATTTTTTATTCAAATTAAATTACTACAATCCAGTTTGTATTGCCATTTTCCCTCTCTCTCTCTCTCTCCTGTTTTTTTAATCTAAAAGGATAATATAAAGTGTTAAATATGTCCTTTGCAAAGGCAATTCCAGCTCTCACCTCTCAAGCATCATCTATACTGTTTTTGTTTTAATTTGACCTAACTGGAGTTCAACTCCACTTTCTTCTATAGACTTTAGGAAATCCTTTAACTAATTTTACATAGACTTTAAAGTCTCCAAAACTGTCCCATTGAGCAGGCTCCCTACAGATACAGTGAAACCCAGCATGTGAATCTGATCATTTGAAATAAAATCTAATGACATTCCTGACTTTGTAACCCCATAGTAGTGCTTTTCTTTGTCTTTAATCATCTGAACATTAGTATGCTGTAGAGAAAAGGTAAGTGTACTAAAATCAGTTACTTCTGTTGATCAAAAGATATGCAGAAAGTAAAAAGGAAAGCCTTAAAGCAGATGAAAATATTTCTGATACAATTATAACAGAGTTCTTATAGCCAGGATATATAAAGAATTTGAAAAACCCAGTAGTAAAAAGACCATTATCCCTATAGAGAAATATTCAAGACGCTCGAACAAATACTTTACAAAAGTAGAGATTAGAATGGCCAAAAACATACTCAACTTCATCAGCAAACAGACAGATAATTTTTCCCCAATTTGGGGATTTAATTAGCAAATTTAATTTGTATAGGTTCTGGGTTGGTGATTACTGCAGGATTTTCTGAGTGTCATATTATCTAGTAGGGGACATGGATGGTGTGATGTTGGGTCGGTCAAAAGGTACATTTGGGCTTTTTCATTACATCTTATGGAAAAACAGACAGTAAACAGACAGACAGACAAAACAGAGCAGCACGGCAGTGGCTGAAGTTTTGAAAGACTACCAGCAAGAGTTGTTGAAGATGAGAGGCAGCTGGAACTCTGATCCATTGCAGGCGGATGTGTGGTCAAGTAACCTTGAAAACCAGTCTGGCAAAATACCTGCACTTCCTGTGACCCAACATTTCTACTCTTAGAAACATCAAAGAAATGTGTCTATCAGGAGTCAGGTACTGTAACACTCTTTGCAACGGGTGTAAGAGACCATCCTGGGAAAACAACCAACCAACCAACAACTTTCACTAGTAGTTAGTATTTTCGTATACTGGAGTACTAAACAGCAGTAAAAATGTATCTAAAGCTAGAATCACCATCAAATTCAGTGAATGAAATTCAGTGAAAGAAGCAGACTTAGAAGAATACATGTCATGATAGCATTTCATAAAATTCTCTAAAGCAGAAAAAGCTGAACTCTAGTGTTATGAGAGAGAACAGCATTGTTTTTCCTTTAATTTTTATTGGAGTATAGTTGATTTACAGTGTTGGATTATTTTTGTGTGTACAGCAAAGTGAATCAGTTTTATATATATTATATTTTAAATATATATATATATNTTTTCACTTTCATGCATTGGAGAAGGAAATGGCAACCCACTCCAGCATTCTTGCCTGGAGAATCCCAAGAACGGAGGAGCCTGGTAGGCTGCCGTCTACAGGGTCGCACAGAGTTGGGCACGAATGAAGCGACTTAGCAGTAACAGTAGCAAGAAACATAAGTTGAAACTCAAATTTAAAATCTGTCATAAAGATCTGATGTAAAGTCTAGAGGTGAACTTCTAGGTCTCTCGCTGCACAGTCCAGCCGCACATTGGTTGGGATGTAGCTTTCAGATCACCCTGCCCCCCATTTATTGTGTCCGTTCTAACCACTAGGGGAAAAGAATCTTAGACTCTTAAATTAAACAAATACATATCATGTTGAGGTTTGGCAGAAACCAACACAATATTGTAGGGCAATTATCCTTCAATTAAAAATAAGTAAATTTAATGATTAAAAAACCCCAGAAATACATGAAATTATAATGTGCCAACTACTTGACTTTTTTTTTTTAACAAGTCACATTGTGGCATTTCACCGATCACACTGTAGCTTGAACAGAAAGTAGCTAAACTTTTTGCCTAATTGGATACTTTTCATGTTCATTTTTATATTCCATAGTATTCAGTTCAGTTTAGTCACTCATTCGTGTCTGACTCTTTGCGACTCCATGGACTGCAGCACGCCAGGCTTCCCTGTTCATCACCAACTCCCAGAACTTGCTCAGACTCATGTCCATCAAGTTGATAATGCCATCCAGCCATCTTATCTTCTATTGTCCCCTTCTCCTGCCTTCTTTCCCAGCATCAGGGTCTTTTCCAGTGAGTCAGTTCTTTGCATCAGATGGCCAAAGTATTGGAGTTTCAGCTTCAGCATCCATGGTATTGGATTGGCCAAAATCTTTCCATAAGATGTAACAAAAAAACCCGAATGTACCTTTTGACTGACCNAGGGTCTTTTCCAGTGAGTCAGTTCTTTGCATCAGATGGCCAAAGTATTGGAGTTTCAGCTTCAGCATCCATAGTATTGGATTGGCCAAAATCTTTCCATAAGATGTAACAAAAAAACCCGAATGTACCTTTTGACTGACCCAATATTATACCATCCATGTCCCCTACTAGATAATATGACACATTCAGAAAATCCTGCAGTAATAACCAATCCAGAACCTATACAAATTAAATTTGCTAATTAAATCCCCAAATTGGGGGGAAAATATTTTTTATTCAAATTAAATTACTACAATCCAGTTTGTATTGCCATTTTCCCTCTCTCTCTCTCTCTCCTGTTTTTTTAATCTAAAAGGATAATATAAAGTGTTAAATATGTCCTTTGCAAAGGCAATTCCAGCTCTCACCTCTCAAGCATCATCTATACTGTTTTTGTTTTAATTTGACCTAACTGGAGTTCAACTCCACTTTCTTCTATAGACTTTAGGAAATCCTTTAACTAATTTTACATAGACTTTAAAGTCTCCAAAACTGTCCCATTGAGCAGGCTCCCTACAGATACAGTGAAACCCAGCATGTGAATCTGATCATTTGAAATAAAATCTAATGACATTCCTGACTTTGTAACCCCATAGTAGTGCTTTTCTTTGTCTTTAATCATCTGAACATTAGTATGCTGTAGAGAAAAGGTAAGTGTACTAAAATCAGTTACTTCTGTTGATCAAAAGATATGCAGAAAGTAAAAAGGAAAGCCTTAAAGCAGATGAAAATATTTCTGATACAATTATAACAGAGTTCTTATAGCCAGGATATATAAAGAATTTGAAAAACACAGTAGTAAAAAGACCATTATCCCTATAGAGAAATATTCAAGACGCTCGAACAAATACTTTACAAAAGTAGAGATTAGAATGGCCAAAAACATACTCAACTTCATCAGCAAACAGACAGATAATTTTTCCCCAATTTGGGGATTTAATTAGCAAATTTAATTTGTATAGGTTCTGGGTTGGTGATTACTGCAGGATTTTCTGAGTGTCATATTATCTAGTAGGGGACATGGATGGTGTGATGTTGGGTCGGTCAAAAGGTACATTTGGGCTTTTTCATTACATCTTATGGAAAAACAGACAGTAAACAGACAGACAGACAAAACAGAGCAGCACGGCAGTGGCTGAAGTTTTGAAAGACTACCAGCAAGAGTTGTTGAAGATGAGAGGCAGCTGGAACTCTGATCCATTGCAGGCGGATGTGTGGTCAAGTAACCTTGAAAACCAGTCTGGCAAAATACCTGCACTTCCTGTGACCCAACATTTCTACTCTTAGAAACATCAAAGAAATGTGTCTATCAGGAGTCAGGTACTGTAACACTCTTTGCAACGGGTGTAAGAGACCATCCTGGGAAAACAACCAACCAACCAACAACTTTCACTAGTAGTTAGTATTTTCGTATACTGGAGTACTAAACAGCAGTAAAAATGTATCTAAAGCTAGAATCACCATCAAATTCAGTGAATGAAATTCAGTGAAAGAAGCAGACTTAGAAGAATACATGTCATGATAGCATTTCATAAAATTCTCTAAAGCAGAAAAAGCTGAACTCTAGTGTTATGAGAGAGAACAGCATTGTTTTTCCTTTAATTTTTATTGGAGTATAGTTGATTTACAGTGTTGGATTATTTTTGTGTGTACAGCAAAGTGAATCAGTTTTATATATATTATATTTTAAATATATATATATATAGAAAATATACAAATATATTTATATTTAATTTATATATATATAAAATAAAATATAAAAAATTTATATTGTATATATTTTTATAGATTTCTTTTCCCACATAGGCCATTATAGAGTATTGAGTAGAGAGATCCCTGTGCTATACAGTAGGTCCTTATTAGTTACTATTTTATATATAATGTTGTGTATACATCAATCCCAGTCTTCCAACTTATCCTCCCCTCCACCCCTGCTGCTAAGTCACTTCAGTCGTGTCCGACTCTGTGCGACCTCATAGATGGCAGTCTACCAGGCTCCCTCGTCCCTGGGATTCTCCAGGCAAGAACACTGGAGTAGGTTGCCATTTCCTTCTCCAATGCATGAAAGTGAAAAGTAAAAGGGAAGTCACTCAGTCATGTCCGACTCTTCGCGACCACATGGACCGCAGCCTACCAGGCTCCTCTGTCCATGGGATTTTCCAGGCAAGAGTACTGCTGGAGTGGGGTGCCATCGCCTTCTCCCCCCTCCACCCCTAAGAACCATAAATTTTCAGCATTGTTTTATAACAGCTAAAAGGTAGAAATAATCTAGATGTCTATCAGTGGGGATATGGCTGAATGAATTATTGTATACTCATATAATGGAATGTTAGATAACCAAATGAGCAGATCCCAACATACAGCAACATGGATGAACTGTATAAACACCATGTTGTGTGAGAGAAGCAAGACACAAAAGAATATATGGTTCTTTGTATATACATTTCAAACATAAGCACAAGTCTAAAATTTAATGTTGAAGTCAGAATATCAGCTAGCTTTAGGGTGAAGGGAATGGATGGTGCTGGGCGGGTGATGGATATTTCTTTGTGTTAATCCCTTGGGTGATAACATTTGTGTTTTATGTACATTTCTCTTTGCATGATTTATTTCACAATTTGAGGAGGTTTAGCAATGAGAGATAGAGTCTGCCTTGGATTCATTCTGCCTGGGTTTATATCCGAGCTCTGCTGCTTTCCAACTGTGTAACTCTGGGAAATTTATTTAGCGGCCCTGGGCCTCAATTTCATATCTATAATGTGAAGATAATAAACCTATTTTATAAGATTTGTTGCAAAGAAGAGACAAATATTGGAATCTTTGCTAAGATGTTAAACACAACAACAGCTGGCACGTAGTAAGGGCTGACTCATTGCCAACTCCTGCTATTGTTTTTGTTGGTATCATTGCTAGTTTATTTGTTAGAAAGAATTTTTAATTCCCATTGGAATTACATTATATTTAGAAATCTATCATGGCTCACCATGTAGGCTAGTTTTTTGTTATGATCTCAGAAAAGTTTACTTTTTTCACTGTCCATGTTATTTCATAAATAATCATCAAGTATTTTATAGTTGTATTTCGTAAAGTAGAATTTGTGTTTTGTAATATATATGTATATACTATATAGATATATGTATATGTAGTTATATGTAGCGTATATATGCCATATAATAGCTAATACATATTATGACTTACTGCTGCCAGCAAGGTTTTAAGCATTATGTACTAGTGAAAGTCATTCAGTTGTCTTTGACTCTTTGCTACCCCATGGACTATACAGTCCATGGAATTCTTTGGGCCAGTATACTGGAGTGGGTAGCCGTTCCTTTCTCCAGGGCATCTTCCCAACCCAGGGATCAAACCCAGGTCTCCTGCGTTGCAGGCAGATTCTTCACCAGCTGACCCACCAGGGAAGCCCAAGCATTATGTAGATGAACACTTGCAGTCCTGTGCACAACCTGCATTTTTATGCAGGGAGGAACTGAGTCAGAGAGTTAAAGATGGCCAGTATGTGGTCTGGGATTCAGTCTGGCCTGGCTTCCCTGATAGCTCAGTTAGTAAAGAATCTGCCTGTAATGNGTGTCCGACTCTTTGTGACCCCATGGACTATACAGTCCATGGAATTCTTTGGGCCAGTATACTGGAGTGGGTAGCCGTTCCTTTCTCCAGGGCATCTTCCCAACCCAGGGATCAAACCCAGGTCTCCTGCGTTGCAGGCAGATTCTTCACCAGCTGACCCACCAGGGAAGCCCAAGCATTATGTAGATGAACACTTGCAGTCCTGTGCACAACCTGCATTTTTATGCAGGGAGGAACTGAGTCAGAGAGTTAAAGATGGCCAGTATGTGGTCTGGGATTCAGTCTGGCCTGGCTTCCCTGATAGCTCAGTTAGTAAAGAATCTGCCTGTAATACAGGAGACCCTGGTTTGATTCCTGGGTCAGGAAGATCCCCTGGAGAAGGGATAGGCTACCCACCCCAGTATTCTTGGACTTCCTTTGTGGCCCAGCTGGTAAAGAATCCGCCTGTAATGCAGGAGACTTGGGTTTAATCCCTGGGTTGGGAAGATCCCCTGGAGAAGGGAAAGGCTACCCACTCGAGTATTCTTGGACTTCCCTTGTGGCTCAGCTGGTAAAGAATCCGCCTGCAATGCAGGAGACTTGGGTTCAATCCCTGGGTTGGGAAGATCCCCTGGAGAAGGGAAAGGCTACCCACTCGAGTGTTCTGGCCTGGAGAATTCTATGGACTGTATAGTCCATGGAGTTGCAAAGAGCCGGACCAACTTTCACTTTCAGAGTCCACATCTATCCTACCACCCTATGCTAGGAAAGCTGCTCATTTTTCTGTTTTTATTTGGTCACTGGCCAATTTGACTTAATCTGATTTTTAGTTGATTTTCTTAGGTTTCCAGGAAGCCAACTATATCATTTGCAAGTACTTTTTTTTTTTTTGGTATACTGTTCAGTTAGTCTTGTTCTTGCCTTATTGCTTTGACTTTAACTTTCAGAAAAGTGTTTATAAAGAGAATAGAGTGGACATTCTGCTGTTAGCCTGATTAAATGGAAATACCTCTTTTTACATCTATAAGAATGACATGGGCTGTTGACTCAAGGGTGTTTTCTTTATGTTAATGGTATGTTTTTTAATTTTTGAGTTTACCAAATGGTTTTTCAGTTGTTCATTCTGTTTTGTTTTAAAATCAGGGATGGACTTTAAACTATATCTATAAGGTGACTGATTGATTTTTCTGTGTCACAATATTAATGTGATGAATTATATTAATACATAACCTAATATTAAATGGGCTTCCCTGATGGCTCAGATGGTAAAGAATCCGCCTGCAATACAGGAGACCCAGGTTCAATCCCTGGGTCGAGAAGATCCCCTGGAGAAGGAAATACCCACTCCAGTGTTTTAGCCTGGAGAATTCCATGGACAGAGGATCCTGGTGGGCTACAGTCCATGGGTTGCAAAGAGTTAGGCATGACTAAGTGACTTCACTAATATTGAATCATCTCTCCTTTTCTAGAATTTTTAACATAATGCTGAATTTCATTTGCTTCGGCTTCCCTTGTAGCTCAGTCGGTAAAGAATCTGCCTGCAGTGCAGGAGACCCGGGTTCGATCCCTGGGTTGGGAAGATCCCCTGGAGAAGGAAATGGCAACCCACTCCAGTATCCTTGCCTGGAAAATCTTATGGACGGAGGAGCCTGGTAGACTGCAGTCCATGGGGTCGCAAAGAGTCGGGCAATGACTGAACAACTAACACTAACCCTAAAATTTCAGTAAGATTTTTGCATGTAAAAATACAAGTGAGATTGGCCTGCAGCTCTCTGCCATTTTGTTAGGTTTTGGCATTGGGTGAATTCTGTCTGTGTAAAGGAAATCTGGAAGATGTGTGTCTTTTCATGCTTTATATACTCCATTTTAAAAATAAATTTTGAGTACATTTTCTAAAGTGGCTACTTAATGATATTCATCTCTTCATCTCTTGGTTATCTTCAGATATAAGCAAAAGTAGAGAGAGAGATTGGTATCTTTTAATTGAAGTGTAGTTGATGTGTAATATTATGTAAGTTTCAGGTATACAATACAGCAATTCACAAAAAGATTATACACCATTTATAGTTATTGTAAAATATTGGCTATATTCCCCTGTGCTGTATAATATATCCTTGTGGATTATTTTATACATAATAGTTTATATCTCTAATCCCCTACCCCTATCTCCCTCCTCCCCACTTTCCTCTCCCTACTGGTAACCACTAATTTATTCTCTGTATCCGTTTCTGTTTTGTTATGTTCACTGGTTTTATTTTTTTTTAGATTGCACATATAAGTGATATCATTCATTGTTTGCCTTTCCCTGACTGCCTTATTTCACTTAGCATAATCTCCTCCAAGTCCAACCATGGTGTTGCAAATGGCAAAATTTCATTATTTTTTATGGCTGAGTAATATTCTATTGTTTATATATACCACATCTTTATCCATTCATCTTTTGGTGGACATTTAAGTTGCTTCCATATCTTGGGAACTGTAAATAAATTCTGCTGTGGACAGTGGGGGACATGTAGAGATTGGTATCATTCTTTTCAGCTCTCATCTCACTTTGTCTTTCTCTTGAGTATAATGAGCCTTGCTACTTAAAGCATGGTTTGAGGTTTAGCAGCATGGATACTGCCCAGGAACTTGCTTCAAATGGATGCAATCATGCGCATATAACCACAGGCACCAATCACCTTTGCATATTCTACTCGTTATTGGCAAGTCATAGGTTCTGCCCCCACTCTTGTTGTAGATTTTAAGCTACCATTAATCATGTTGTTTTGAGATGTTTGAGTTAGTCCTTGAACTTTTCAGTTTGTCTGGGGTCCTGGAAGGGAAAGTCAAAGGGTATAAAGTTTTTAAAGGCTTGCATGACTGTTGTCTAGCTGCTTTTCAGAAAATCAGTACCTTTTTTTTTTTTTACATGACAGACAGACAAATGGCAACATTGACAGTTCATCAATGTGCCTTTTCTGCCAACTAGGGATCATTAAATAATAAAGCAGGAAAGAGGAAAATGTAAATTAAAAATCCTTATCATAAATAGTTTGATTGATAACAGAGAGCCTGAAGGTTATTTGAATTCAATTTTGACAGTCTGAAACTATTTAGTCAATTTACTATTTCTGATCAAATGGAATTCAGTGTATTTGTTAAGAAACTTTTGGGTATCTTATCTAGCATTAATGACTCAGACAGTAAAGAATCTGGCTGCAATGCAGGAGTCCCAGGTTCGATACCTAAGTCAGGAAATCCCCTGGAGAAGGGAATAATGGCTACCCACTCCAGTAGTCTTGTCTGGAGAACCCCATGGACAGAGGACCCTGGCGGGCTACAGTCCAATCCGTGGGGTTGCAAAGAGTCAGATATGACTAAGCAACTAGCACTTATCCAGTGTTAGATACTGTTAGTGAGAGAAGAGAAATATGCCAATATTTGTGCCTATAAGGCTTCTGGGAGTCTTATGATATTGTTTATATTTTTTTCATCTTTCTACAAAATGTAAAGTTCAATTTTTAAAAGTTCATACTGGATTTCACCTTGCCTGGGTTTTCTGTGTGTTGAAGAAATTTGAAAATCTTCCAAGGTGATAAAAACAAAGTTATCTTTTCTTGTCTTTTAGCAACAACGTACTGTCTACAGACTAACTCTAGTGAAGGCATGGAACGTGGATGAGCTCCAGGCCTATGCCGAGCTGGTGTCCCTGGGGAATCCTGACTTCATTGAGGTGAAGGTAAGCCCCTGGCGGCCAGTGCTGGGCACACTTCCCCTGGTGCTTTGCTGGCCACGGTGGAGTTACAACCTTCTAAAACTCTGCATGAGGTCCTGGATGTTTGATTTATTTATGCAAAAATATTAATCAAGATCCTGGCAATATTCTAGCCACTGGGGATAAGAACAGTAAAGAAAGACCAAGCATTTGTTCTCACTTAGAAAAAGCTTATATTTTAGCGAGCCATAGACTGTTAACAGAAAATAAATGTACTGTCCACTACATAGTAACTTTAATATGCAGAGAAGTAGAACACTGTTATAGTGAGTAATTGTTTGACTTTTAAATAAATCTTTGCTATGGAAAATTTCAAATATATACAGAAGTAGAGAGACTGATGTAATGAACCCCCATCCATCCATTACCCAGCTTCAAAAATTACCAGCTCATGTTTCAACTGTACTCCTACCCATTTTCCTGCCCTTACCTATTATTTTCAAGCAAATCCTCACATTATACCATTACCTATAGCTGTTTCTGTGTTTATTTTTAAAAGATATGCACTCACTTTAAACACTTATTCAGAATACTGTTCTTACAACTAAATCATTTTAATAGTAATTTCTTAAGTTTTGGAGCGTGTAAGATTTCAAACTCGACTGATTAACAATATTTTTTTAGTTGAAATAGTGTTGATTTACAATATTAGTTTCAGGTATACAACAAAGTAATTCAGTTATAGATATATTTTTCAGGTTATTTTTTATTATAAGTTATTATAAGATATTGAATATAGTTCCCTGTGTTATATAGTAAATCCTTGTTGCTTGTCTGTTTTATGTATAGTAATGTTTATTGATTAATCTCGTACTTCTTATTTACTCTTCCCTTTCCCCTCTGGTAATAACTAAGTATGTTTTCTATGTCTGTGAGTCTGTTTCTATTTTGTATGTAGATTCATTTGTATTCTTTTTAAGATTCTTCACATAAATGATCCCCTGTAACATTTGTCTTTTTTTGACTTACTTCACTTAGTATGATATCCTCCAGATGATCTGTGTTGCTACAAATGGTTATATTTTATTCTTTTTAATGCCTGAGTGATATTCCATTGTGTATATACATCATATCCTCTTAAACCAACTGTCTTGGTTATTTGAAAAGGTTAGTCGCTCAGTTGTGTCCAACTCCTTACGACCCTATGGACTGTAGCCCACTAGGCTCCTCTGTCCATGGGATTCTCCAGGCCAGAATATTGGAGTGGGTTGCCATTTCCTTCTCCAGGTGGTCTTCCTGACCCAGAGATTGAACCTGGGTCTCCTGCATCACAGGCAGATGCTTTACCCTCTGAGCCACCAGGGAAGCTGGAGTTATTTGAAAATCTAGATCCAAATAAGGGTTAGAATTGGATTATTTCTGTCTTTAATTTCTTTTAGTCTATTAGTTCTGCTAGTAATCAGTTCCGCTAGTAATTTATTTTGTTGGAAAAAATGGGTCATTTATCCGGTTAATTCCCTGTATTTAAATTTTAGATTTTGCCCTATTACATACTCTTCTGCCCCATATATTTTCTGTGGGTTGGTAGTTAGATCAAAAGAAGATTGATCAGAGGTGTGTGTGTGTGAGTGAGTGTGTGAGTGAGTGTGTGTGTGAGTGAGTGTGTGTGTGAGTGTGTGTGTTTGCATTTCAAGACTATTTCACTGGTGACGATTTCCAGCAGGCAACATTTAATGTCATATTTTTGCCTGTATTTCTCTGGTATAGATACTTGTAAGTGGATTGATGTGTGAGAGGATACCTGGATACGGTGTTTTGCTAGATATTGTGGTTGGCTGTTTTAGATTTCGTAAGCAGGAAGTTTTTTTTAGGAGATGACTCTTAAAAATTGCTACCTGAGTAGGAAGAAGCAACACAATATTCAAAGGCTTGGGGTCAGAGCCTTCTGGGCAGATGACACAGCTGGTCTGCAAGAGGGCCTTTGTGACCTCTGGGGAGGTTGGAGTTGGCTGTGGTACGAGATGAATCAGAGAAGGGGGCTAGGGCCAGATTTTGTTAGGCCTTTCACACAAGGATAACAGAATCAATTTTTGTACTGTTTAATGATAAAACTTTTTTTTATACTTGGTGTACTTGGAAAGGATTTTAAAAGCTAGAGAGTGATGAGATCTGATTTATGATTTTAAAAGATCACCCTGTTGTCACCGTGAGTTGGTTTACAAGGGCAGTAGTAGAAGTAGGTAGACCAGTAACAAAACTTTTGCCAAGCAAGAGGTGTGATGACTTGGGGAAGGTCTTTGGTGATATAGTTGGAGAGGAGTGGGTGCTTCCGTGATGAATTTTGAAAGTAGATCCAACCGAACTTGTTAGATGATGTAGGGAATGACAATAGATGTGGAATGGTTTGCTGATGTGGAAAAGACCAATGGAGAAGGGAGGCCGATTTGGGGAGTGATTTCATGAGTTTTGTGTCAGCCTGAGTAATTTGAGATAGCTTCTAAATATCTAAGGGTAGTTCAAATAAGCCATAGGTTATATAAAGCTGGAGTCCTGGGGATGAGACAAGCCTGGCAATAATGACTTGGAAGTCATCAGCATGAGACAGTAAGTAGTTAAAGCTGTAGAATATTAAGAGGCAGATAATATGTCAGGCTTTCATGGACAACTAAGAATACGCAAAAGTAAGAGAAAGCGACCGGAAAACTCACCTAGTCTCTCAGAGCCCCACTCTTCCGTTCATGTTTATGAAGCTGGGTCCACTCCGTCATGTCCAAGGATATTTCAGTTTTAGAGCTATCTTTTAGTAAGTTCAGCGTTCTGTATGACTGTCTTCTGGAGGGGTGGGGAGGTTGGAGCAGATGAAATATTGCTGTCTGAGTGTGTAGCAATCTCTAGTCAGGTCAAAGACACTTTTAAAGTTGTTCTTAATTTCAAAAGGCTCCTCTTGGCAAGAACTCTAATGATGCAAAGATACAAACTACATCTTAAATATATGCCTTGGCTTAACAAAACCTTGCCAATGTCAAGGATTAGTGGTGGTTTAATTTATGACTTAGCTATTAAAGAATGTTGCTTCAAATTATATTGCAGTAAAACATCTATTATTAAGCGACTTGGCTGGATCACACCATCACCTTTTTTTCTCCTTCCTTCTTTCTTTGCGGTCATGTTTTCTGTAATGAACAAGTATTTTATAATCTGAAAAGAATCAGCCAGAATTATTTTTTAGTGAAAGATGACCACTTTGTAAATAAACAGTGTAATTTTCTGATGGGCATTTTGTATTTGGACAAACTATTGCTATAACTTGAAAACAGATGAAGCCTTGCCTGTAGCTGAGATGTTATAATGACATAGTTTCTTTCAAACAAGATTTCCATTTTACTGTATCCCTGCCTTTGTGCTCTCTCCACGTGCCAGGCCTCATCAAAGCACCATAGGTACAGATTTTGCGTCTAAATTTGGATATGCTGTTTGGGAAATGGATGTCTTGCTGAGCAAGGCCACATCTGCAAAAGTAAAATGAGCTACTTGGAGAGATTTTTTTTTTTTAATTGAAAAATTTTTGGAGAAGTGTGTAATCTAATCATGATGTAAAATGTCATATTTAAATTATAAAATATAGGGTAACAGAAAACAGTTTGTGTTGTACCAGGAGAAAGTATGTGATGGTCACTTGACTCTGTAACATCAAGTACCTGGGCCTTTTTTTTTTTTAATTGATTGGTTTTTGGCTGTGCTGGGTCTTTGTTGCTGTGTGTGGGCTTTCTCCAGTTGTGGTGAGTGGGCGCAGCTCCATTAGAGACAGGATATGGGTGTGAAGGCAGAAAACTAGGCCCTTTGACCTTTAGCAAGCAGACGAATTAGGAAAAAATTCACACGCTGACACGGTGGTGCCTGGAGGTTTATCTCTTACCTGTGAAGTGAAGTGTTAGTCGCACAGTTGTGTCCAACTTTTTGTGACCCTACGGATTGTAGCCTGCCAGCCTACTCTGTCCATGGGATTTTCTAGGCAAGAATACTGGAGTGGGTAGCCATTCCTTCTCCAAATATCTTCCTGACACAGGGATGAACCTGCATCTCCTGCACGGGCAGGCAGATTCTTTACCGTCTGAGCCACCAGGGAAGCCCATCCCTTATCTATCTCTTGGTTAAAAAAAAAAAAAAAAAAAGTCTTCCAGGGTCCAACCTTCAAAAGGAGTTAGTGTTAAAGCTTAGCAGTACCTCAAGGTCGCATGAATGCTCCAAAGATGTGAAATTGCTAATACAAGATGACTGGGATAGCGATATACCTGGGGCTCTCAGATACCACTCATATCCTTTCTCTGGATTTCTTGGATGTGTGTGTGAATGTGGAGGGTGTAGCCATCTCATAGTTTCCAGTGGGGAAGATGTGTGAGCTTTGCTGTATTCCTAAAAGGTACTGATGTCATCTGGGACAGGTTACTTACCTTCATTGAGCCTAAATTTCCTCAGTATTAAAATTAGACTAATAATTTCAGTTTAATAGCTTTAGTTGAGAATTCAAGGGGGTAACATATGCCTGGGTTCAATAACTGCTTAGATCACTTTCCATCAAGCATATTATTAAAAATGAATCAATAGAAGCTGCTTATTATATCGATTTTCTCTTTACTTTCACTTTTAGTCTCATAAAACATCTCTCTGTTCCATTCCCTGTAAATTATCATGTATTTTGGATTCATTAGGCTTAAATGGGCCTCTATTTGCTAGCCTGAGAAACTTAACCATAGCTATTTGCATACTTGTTTAAGAAAATGTGTTTGGCGTTGTAAACATCTGCCTTACTGAGAAGCTTTCATAGCATAATCCATTTTGTAAATGAAATACTGTCTTTGTATTCTGTGCCTAGCACTGCACCTTGAGACGAGTAAGTGCAGTAATTATTTGTTGTAAAATGATTTAAAACCTTCTTCCCGTTAGCACTGTGTCTCTCGACAGAGCTCAGTCCTTGCAGAATGCCCCTTGCAAAACAAATGACTTAGCATACCTCACCCTCTTTCTGCACACAAACGTTAAGGAATATTGGTCATATTGGTCAGATTCTTTGTAACTGTTAGTTGTTCAAGTATGCAGCAATACCTGAGTAGTGCTTTCAGTTGGTTCATAATCATTAAAGAACAGAAAAGTCATGAAAGATATGAAGGAAATTTTGTATTAGAAAAGAGTTATGAAGTCTAATGTCATGGAAGAAATGCATGACTTGATCTTAGAACAGATTGGTTGAAGGTAGAGAGAAGAACAAGGTACAGTTTCTGCCCTTTGAGAGCTCAGGATTTAGACACATCTTTATGCTTGTTTTCTGATAAGAGATATGCACAAGACGTGATGAATTTGGGATTGGATGGGTTGGGGATTTCTGGCAAAAGATCAAAAAAATGGTGGAAATTTTAGCTGGGGAAAAACTGGATGCTGAGTCTAGTAATTGAAGCATTTTTAAAACAGTGACATGTATTGCTGCAAAAAGTCACGAAGACAACGTTTCTTCTGTCCTCAAAATGATCAGGGACAAAAGAATAATATCAGGAGCCTTTTGATACCCAGTCAGTATAATTAGAATTTCAAGAGCCAAAATACTGCTCTTCCCATAGACTTAAACCCCCAGGTGAACTTTCTAAGCAGCCTGTAAAAAAGACCTACCTTGTGGCTCCCATCTCCTTGAGCAGAGTGGTCCCTCCAGAAGACACCAGTGTAATGTAGGGGGGAGGGTGTGAGGGAGTCACTTAGTCGTGTCCTGCTCTTTGCGACTCCATGAACTGTAGCCCACCAGGCTGCTCTGTCCTTGGGATTCTCCAGGCAAGAGTACTAGAGTGGGTCGCATTTCCTTCTCCAAGTGTAATGGTGTGGGTTGTGCTTTTCACCACAGATATGAAGACACCTAAGTGGTCCTGCTCTGCGGGAATTTTCTTTGGGTCTGCCTGTCACTCCTCAGCCTGCAGATATCTGGAGTGAGTGCTTTCAGCCGCCACATTGTTCCCATCTGTTTTCTTAAGGAGGTTGTGTTTTTTCAAAGTTGTGAGGAAAGAACACAGTGCTGATGATAAATGGGGTGGGGGTCCTGCTGGTAGGAGAAGGCGGCAGAGAGCTGTGGTCTGAGGGGAAAGGAGACATTTTGAGACAGTTCAGGGGCAAGTGTGATCAGGAGTCAGGTCCAGGCGGGTCCTCGGTAGACAGGAGTGTGGTGTGAAGTGAAGGAGCCCATGCAGAGTGGGGAGCACTGGAGGGGCAGCTGCTGGAGACCAGCTCACTGGTGGGTGCCGGGCTTTGTTGCAGTCGTATCCGACTCTTTGCAACCCCATGGACTGTAGCCCGCCAGGTTCCTTGGTCCATGGGGACTCTCCAGGCAAGAATACTGGAGTGGGTTGCCATGCCCTCCTCCAGGGTATCTTCCCAACCCAGGGATCAAATTTGGGTCTCCCTTACTGCAGGCGGATTCTCTACCATCTGAGCCACCAGGGAAGCCCCCGGTTCACTGGTTTCTACCTGGAGGTAACCCATACTGCCCACCTCTGAGGATTTTGTCTGGCTAGAAATGGAATTTTTACACGAAAATGCTTTGTTAATTATAAGGTATCATGTGACCGTATAGAGAAAGTATTAGTGAAGGCCTAGTGATGACCTATGGCAATCACTCTTTCATTTCCTTTCCAAATCAAATCCCTCCTTAGCGTATTGTGCTTTATTATTGCTGAATAATCAATGTTAAGTGAAAATGGCTCAGTCGTGTCCGACTCTTTATGACCCCATAGGCTATACAGTCCATGAAATTCTCCAGGCCAGAATACTGGAGTGGGTAGCCTTTCCCTTCTCCAGGGGATCTTCCCAACCCAGGGATCGAACCCAGGTCTCCCGCATTGCGGGCAGAATCTTAACCAGCTGAGCTACGAGGGAAGCTCTAGAATACTGGAGTGGGTAACCTATGCTTTCTGCAGGGGATCTTCCTGACCCAGGAATTGAACCAAGGTCTCCTGCATTGCAGGTGATTCTTTACTAGCTGAATCTCAAGGAAGCCCAAGTACAAAACATAATCTGCACCTCCTGGGAATCTTGCATGATAACCACTACACCAGCGGCATGGCTAAATCAATTAAACTGTTTTCCAAAGCCATTGTCATGAATGTAAGCTCTTACCTAAAACCTCTGCTTCAGTGAATTAAGGTAAATATTAAAAATGAATTCCTCTGAATTAGCCACTATCTGCTTGGTTATTCATATAATTTATCCATCATAAACAGTATTTAAAGTGAAGTAAAGTTTATATTTATGGCTAATTTGACTTACAAATAAATCATTTTTGTTTGTTTTTTAATACATTTGGGCAAGTTCAGTACAATTTTCCAACTACGCTTTCTTAAAGATTTTTTTAAACTATTGTTTGCTTTTTTTATTCAGCTAAAACCCGAACTCAGTTTAATGAATTCTGTAAATCATTGGGCTAATAGAGAAGATTCTCTAGTTTATTGTAATTAAGCTGAGTTGCCTCTAGTTTATGTTCAGCAAAGGTCATCTCAGTGAGGTATACAATAGTCTTTGAACAGCCATCTGGAGTGGTGGGTTTTGCAGATCTCATCTGAGTTTTTGGCCCCCTCCCAGCTCTGCCATCTGTAGGGTCATGATCACTCTGCTTTGCTCATTGTGAGCTTTTCATTTAATGTCATTCTATCCCCTCCAGTCTGTGCATATGTGTGCATCTCAGAGAGAGCATCTTTTTAAATTTTATTCTCTACTTAGTAGCAGCATATCTAGACTATTCAACTCTTTTTTTCAAGTAAGTTTGATTTCTTAGGTATTTAGAGAGCCTACAAAGTTAAGATATTCCTTATTATTGAAAATTAGTCATTAATCACTTATCACTATGTAACTTACCAGTTAAAGAAATTAGTTATGGAACTTTTGGGTCTTAGATGCTTGGACTGTCAGGTAGAATTCAAAACAGTTAAAAACCAATTTATCTTAATGCATTTGTACTGAATGAGAGAATCTCTGTAGGGGTAGATACATGTATATATGTGTGTGTGTATATACATATATATAGATGTATTTCTACAAATGTATTTTCGTTTTGGCATGATTCTGTGTTTATATTGGGTTGGCCAGAAAGTTTGTTTGAGTTTTCCCATAACATCATATGAAAAACTTCAGTGAGCATTTTGGCCAACCCAATACACATCCACATACAAAATATATTACAAAGTGATCTCTTTAGAGAATAATTTGAAAGGAATCCCTATCTGGCCCTTTACAGAAAGTTTACCAGCCTCAGGTTTCCCTGATAGCTCAGTTGGTAAAGCATCTGCCTGCAATGCAGGAGACCCTGGTTCAATTCCTGGGTTGGGAAGATCCACTGGAGAAGGGATAGGCTACCCACTCCAGTATTCTTGGGTTTCTCTTGTGGTTCAGCTGGTAAAGAATCCTCCTGCAATGTTGGAGACCTGGGTTTGATCCCTGGGTTGGGAAGATCCCCTGGAAAAGGGAACGGCTACCCACTCCAGTATTCTGGCCTGGAGAATTTCATGAAATGTACTATCCATGGGGTCACAAAGAGTTGGACATGACTGAGCAACTTCCACTTTCTTACCAACCTCCAATCTAAACTTTACTCAAAAATGGGAGCTCATCTTACTTCCCCATTCAGTAAATTATTCACTGAACTTTTGTGACTGTCAGCCATGCCTCCATTATTATAATCCCATGACAGTCAGTCTCTTACACTGCATGAGTGAATCTGATTGGAAAGGTACACTATCGGTTGAAATTATTGTGAGTAGACTGTGTAGATGGCGATGTAGCACAAAGCACAGGTACCTAAGCCCGTGTTTAGGTGCAGGCTTAAGCACTTTGTCAGAGTGCAGAGAGCCTTGGCCTGGGAGCTCCACTGCTATCTTTGTCACTTGCTGCTTGTATGAGCTTCTGAGCAAATTTTATCATCTTTGTATTACTTTTTCTTCACTTTAAAATATGGATTGGATTGGCTTGAATTGGTTTGAAAGTGTGTTAGTCACTCAGTCATGTCTGATCTCTTTATGACCCCATGGACTGTAGCCCACCAGGCCCCTCTGTCCATGGGATTCTCCACACAAGAATACTGGAGTGGGTAGACATTCCCTTCTCCAAGGGATCTCCTCAACCCAGGGATTGAACCCGGGTCTCCTGCATTGCAGGCAGATTCTCTACCGGCTGAGCCACCAGGGAAGCCCTGGATTGGTTTGTTGGATGACCTCTAGAGGCGTGTCTGGGTCTGAAGGTCTTACTCTGTGACATTTGAATAGGCCTGTGACTGTCTCTGTTTCCACAGGGTGTTACCTACTGTGGAGAGAGTTCGGCGAGCAGCCTCACCATGGCCAACGTGCCCTGGCACGAGGAGGTGGTGCGCTTTGTCTGTGAGTTGGTGGATCTGATCCCCGACTATGAAGTCGCTTGTGAACACGAGCATTCCAACTGTCTTCTGATAGCTCACAAGAAGGTAAGAACAGCTCAGGTATGCGTTCTTCCATCACCCTTGTCCTTCTTCTCCCTTCTTCTCTTTTCTCTTTGTTTTTCCCCTCACCTTATTATAGTGAAATAATAAGTGAATAATAATAATATAATAATATAGTGAAACAGTTCTACTTGTTTGCTACCTTTGCTATAATGAACTTTAAGAAAACCCTGAATTCTGTTTGTTGGACTCATAAACCCCCTTTTCTGTGTGCGATTGCTTCATTTTCAGCCCTCACTCAGGCACTTGAAGTGCCTTCTGGCTTGTAATTGGTGCATCCTGAGAAACAAAACAAAACACCCTTGTAATAACCTCTAGTCCTTTACCCAGAATGACAAGGGAACGCTAAAATAGTAAACAACCCTCATATGATAGTTTTTGACTGTCAGAAGAAATATTGAGGTGTTTATCAAATTTTAGATCACTTTGAATCCTGGCCTCCACAGAAATGTTTCTGGGATTTTAGTTTTCCTTTTTCCTCTTTAGTGTTTTTAGTACACAGAAAAAGTACCTAAATTTAATGTATTTTTTAAAGTAAATAATGCCTAGCAAAGGAAGAATTCAGTTTTTGGTAGAGGCAGGCTCTTAAAAAGAAATAAAATACCCAATCAGAAGTCCAGTGTTAGAATAGCAATCATACTGATATGCCCTTACTGAAATATGTATACAAAATAATATAGTGTCTCGGGTTTGATTCAGAATGGCATTAGGTGAGAAGTGTGTGGGTGTGTTGGTAGGCTGGGGGCTTTTGAGGCTAACTGATGGATACACAGAGGCTCGTTTTACTTCTCTGCTTAGTTTTCTGTTCATACTCTCCTTTTTAAAAAAAAGTGGACATGGTTGAACCTTGAAAACATTATTCTAGATGCAAAATGGACACAGAAGGCCACATGATATATGATTCTGTTTCAATGAAATGTCCAGACAGATCAATCCTTAGAGTCAGAACGTGGTTTAGTGGTTGATGGGGACTGGGGGAAGAGCAGGTTGGAATTTGACTGCTAACAGGTATGGGATTTCTTTTGGGGTGATGAAAATACTCTGGAATTACACAGTGGTGTTGGTTGCACAATTTTGTGGCTGTACGAAAACCCACCGAATTGTATACTGTAAAAGTTGAATTTTATGATTTCTGAATTATATCACAATAGGATAAATTAATACCCAAAAGGTCATAAAGAATGGGCTTACCTTTTCTTATAAAAATGTTTTTTATGCGAGTCAAGTCAGGCTTCATTAATTCAAACATGAGTCTCACTTTTTCCTCCCCACAACCTAAGTGGCTTCCAGAACAGCTTCATAGGTTAGTGATATTTAATAATATTAGAAGCGCTCAATTAAAATGTCACTTGATCTAGGCTCAAACAAACAGAAGTTTAAAAGGCCCTCATGTCTTAGTCGCAGGAGATTATATATATCTGACCTAATGAGCTGTCAAACTTAAATATTTAGATAGAAGAATGTGTTCTGGGAGCATCAGGGAACAAAGAAATAAAAGCCGCCTAGTATTTGAAATGTTCATTAAAGTAGCTGCAAAGACAATTAACTTAAAATGTAAATCTTAAAAAATTAAAGCCAAAAAACACAATTTTATTTTCTAGCTTTTTAATCACTGTTTCTTTTTGAGGTAAGATAGTACCTTTAAAAACATTACTTGATTGGAGGGGCAGTGCCCTGGAAATGGTCCTGACAGTGGTGGCAAAGTTCTCTCTTCCTCCCTTAGTCTGGCCTTCACACCATAGCCAAAGAAGTCTTTGTAGAACGTAGATCTCTTGCTGCCTTTGATTGACCTCCCATTGCTTTTAGTGTGAAAATCAAAATCCTGCAATGTGGCCCCCAGCATCCTGTGTGATCAGTCTCTGTCTGCCTCTCGAGCTTCTTCTGGAGCCCCTCTTCCTTCCCTTTCTGCACTTTTTCCCTTTTCTCAGCCTTAGTAGGTTTTGCTCCAGGTAGGCTGGGGATTGTATACTCTTTCTATTCTTTTAGTGGATGTACTGAAGATTACTATTAACACGCATTCTGTCCGTAATTATTTTGAACTGCTGTCCTATGTCCTATATTGCCTGATTGTTTTCTTTTCTCCTCCACTCAGTTAAGCCTCTCTAAACTTCATCTCGAAACTGACACTAATAGTACTGACTTTAGATGTTATCGTCAAGATTAAAGTTAATATATTTGAAGTACTCAGAAGGGAACCTAAAATAAAATCAGCAGTTCGTAAATAGTAGTTGTTACTGATGCTTTTATTGGCCTGGGCCTATCCACAGGGAGCCTTTGAAGATGGCCAAGCAAATTACTGAAATCCAGTGTGATAAATGCAACAACAGACATAGGTACAAAGTGCATGCCAGACAGAAGAGAGAGTCTGAGATTGACCTTCGTTATTTTCTTTAATGTGTGTTGAATATCCAGGTGTGTCAGGCACTGTGCTGACATAAAGATGTTTAAAAAAAAGATCCCTGCCTTCAAGAATGGTCTACCAAAAAAAGACAAACATCTTAACAAATAAATGCCCTCCAATTATTTCAGATCAATGATGAAAGATCAGAATGGAGCCCAAAGGAGAGCATACTTGGGACCATGGTACTATCAGGAGAGATTTCACAGAGGAGTTGCTGTTCGACTGGGTCTTAAATGATGGCCGAGATGTGGTCCATGAGGAAGTGTGGAGCCCTGGCACACTGGGACAACTCCAAAGTAGTTTGGTGTGGCCAGGAGGTCAAGAGAAGGGCTAAAAGGAGCAGGGGTGATTTGGCAGGGGCAAGATCACTGATGGCATTGAATGGTATCCTAAATGTGCTTTTTTCCATATGGCGTGGGCAGGTTTTAAGAAGGAGAATGGCACAATCAGATTGGAGTTGCAGAAAAATTTCTCCAGCAACATTACAAAGGATGAATAGCAAGACAGAGAAACCAGTTAAAAAGGATTGTGAAAGTCCAGCAGTCTGAGGGCTAAATGCTGAGGGTCTGAAACAAATCCGTGTGAAGGGGCAGCATGGGGAGGAGGTGGTCTTGGGAAAGCACTGAATGAGGGCTATTATATTAAAGGGCCTGCTGAGTCAAGCGTGACTCCCTGGTTTCTGACTTGGGTACACAGATGATAGTGACGGTGGCCTTCACTGAGGTCGTACTGTTTGCATATTNTGTCTGGTGTCATTCCTTAGTATCTGCTGATAAACTCAACAACCAGTAACATTTATTAAGGTCACTTTGATTATACTATGCATGCATTAATTCATTGACTCCTTACAAAAATCTTATGAGTCATGCTATTTTCCCTTATATTCCAAAGGAAGAATCTCAGGCTAAGAAAGTACAAATCTTGTCCAAGCACAAATAGGGCGCAGTTAGAATTCAATTCCATATCTTTCAAAATACAAAGCCTACTTTTAAAAAAAGTTATTTATTTTTGGCTGCATCAGGTCCTGGTTGCATCATGAGTGATCTTCATGTGGCACACAGTCTCCCCAGTTGTGGCGCATGGGCTCAGAATTGTATCGTGCAGGCTTGGTTGACCCATGACATGGGAGATCTTAGTCCCACGATCAGGGATTGAACCCCCATCCCCTGCACTCAACAGTGGACTCTTAACCACTGGACCATCTGAGAAGTCCCACAAAGCCTCCTTTGGACCCCTACATTATGCTGTCTCTCAAATGCCACAGAGCAGTCAGAAAGAGGGTGGGGAAATGGAAGTGTCCCTGGGAAACAGGGTGTCGATTCCCATCCCCCACTCCTCAGATACCATCTCCTCCAAGATCATCATCACTGAAAAAGTTTATGCCGAGTTTGAGGCCCTGTAGGTCATTAAGCACTGATCACAGAGGCCTCCCTCTTGGATGTATTATAAGCTCACAGTCTGTAAAGGGAGGGGATGAAGAGCTGTCACCTCCCACCCCTTCCCCTCTTGGAATGAGAAGGGAACTCTATGTCTCCATTAGGGTTTGTGCAGTGTTTTCCTTACAAAACCTACTGACTGAATATTTCCTCCTCTGTGTTACATGTGGAACTCATTCTTATCGGAGGCCCTGAGTGTTCCGGGTAATTACTTTCAGAAGAATGTCAGAGAAAATTGGCAATTTGGTGACACTACCTAGAGGACTTCGTGCTACTCCAGCAGAATGGGGGATTAAGATGAAAACTCCAGAAACTGAGTTTCCAGATGAAAGTGTTTTAATTGCCCTTGGATAGATCTAGAAATCAGTTGCATCATGGTTTTACCTCTCAAAACGGTTCCCCAGGCAGCTGTGCCATGGAAGTGCTGCTTATCACCAGTAAACTCAGAGGAAGATGGCCCAGCATCTCACTGTGGCAGGCAAGTCAGGTCACTTTGAAGTCTGTCTTTGGGATCTTGGCTTCCTCTTACCCAGAGAACAGACAGTGCATTTGTAGCTACAGCAGGTGAAGACAGAACTCGTAACTCTGGGAAATTCAGAAAGCACTGACGTGGCACCCTTTGGAGTGTGTTGCAAAATCGCTTCTCCTTCTAACGACCCTGGACCCCCTCTGCTCCTTCCAGTTAACATGTATCAATACTTCTGAGATCTGAGGTCTGACAGAGCCCCTCTTCCATCCCTTGTTGCTGCTGCTGCTAAGTCACTTCAGTCATGTCTGACTCTGTGCAACCCCAGAAACAGCAGCCCACCAGGCTCCCCCGTCCCTGGGATTTTCCAGACAAGAGTACTGGAGTGGGGTGCCATTGCCTTCTCCAATTTGTGAAAGTGAAGTCGCTCAGTTGTGTCCAACTTTTAGTGACCCCATGAACTGCAGCCCACCAGGCTCCTCCATCCATAGGATTTTCCAGGCAAGAGTACTGGAGTAGGGTGCCATTGCCTTCTCCGTTTCATCCCTTAAGCAGTGCTTTTCTAGTTGTTTGGTTCGCGAGTATTACTGTATGTTTGGAGGAACCAACTACAAAATAATCGATGCTGAAATTACATAAAAGCCCTTCTGAAGAAGTGTGAAAATGCAAGTGGTATGTGTGATTCTTATTTTTGTGCCATTGTACTTTGTTCTCTATATGTGAATTTGGAGAGGGGGTTTATTTGTGATTCTGCATAGATTTGCCTCTTCCCTTACTGTTGGATTTGAAGAACTCTTGAAGCTGGATGACCTCATGTCCCTGCATACTTATCCTTAAATTTTGTGATTTGAGGTTTCATTCCCCTGTTTAGGCAGCTCTGTCTTTCAGCTTTATTTGTGTGCCAGTCATACTAAAATTTGCCCTTCTAGCTTCTGCCTTTTGCATGGAACACTTTTACGTTTTCTGAGTTTTTATTCAATGTCATTGTTCTCAGATTGTTTTGAGAAGGGGGCATGTGTCAGGAAGTTTTGTCTTAGGACTTTGATGGCTCAATGTTAATTTAAGAGTGACCTACGATTATAGACTGAAGGTTTATGTCCCTTGAAAATTCCTGTGTTGAAGTCCTAAGTATGGCCTTATTTGAGATGGAGTCTCTAAGGACGCCATTAAATGAGGTCATAAGGGTGAGTCCCTGATCTGATGGGTTGGTGTCCGTATTAGTAGAGACACCAGAGCACCCCCACCCCAATCCCCTGCCATGAAACCTTAGTGGAGAGGATGGCATGTGGAACTTTAGTGAGAAGGGGGCTATCTGCTGGAAATTTCACCTTAGATTTCTAGCATCCAGAACTATGAGGAAATAAACTTTTATGATTTAGGACACCCAAGCTGTGTTATTTTGTTACACGGCCAGGCAAACTAATACACCAACCTTTTGTTACATTTACTTGATCTTCTAGTTTGTTTTCTTCGACATTAGCAATCTAAGAAGAGTTGCCAGTTGTCAGATGTTAGGTTATAATTGTCATATCCTCGCAACTAATTTCCCTTTTAAGACCCGGTAAAGTTTTATAGTTAGAAGAGACCAGATCTTCAAACTGTAATACGAGTTAGGAAATTAGTGCAGTAGGTTGCAGCTGGCAGTTTTTTAAATGAAATACATTGCCTCTAGTTTTATGAAAGTTGTATTTCCAGAGTATGTATGTGTGACTGTGTGTACTAGATCAAGATATAAAATGTATTTCTTACTGTAGGTTGTGGCAAAAGAAGATTTTTAAATCTGTTGCTCTAATCTAAGATAATCTTTTCGATGCTCTTAAAATATCCATGGCAGATGATTATTGTTAGAATCTGAAGGAAAAGGAGGGCTAGGATTGTGGATTCTGAGGGTTCAGAGTTCTGGCCTAGAGATCTGAACCCCAAAAGGGAAAGATACAGGGGAGAGGAGAATAAGTTAGGTATATTCATGAAACCAGCAGTCTTGGGAGGGTGGGGATGGATGGGGTAAGTGACCACAAAGGACAGTATAATGTGCTCCTGTTGGACGAGTTCAGGGTACAGTGAGGTTGTGTGGCAGGGGACTGGCATGGTCTTCCAAAGGGATTCGGGAGGACTTCCCAGAGCAAAGGACATTTATGAAGAGACTTGTTTGTTTAGTCACTTAGTCATGTCTAACTCTTTTAAGACTCCATGTACTGTAGCCCACCAGGCTCCTCTGTCCACGGGATTTCCAAGGCAAGAATTCTGGAGTGGGTTGCCATTTCCTTCTCCAGGGGATCTTCCCAATCCAGGGATTGAACCCGCATCTCCTTCATTGCAGGCAGATTTCATTACTGCTGAGCCACCAGGGAAGCCAACTTGCGTCTTAAGTCAGCGTTAATTAGACAGACAAAACAGCATGGGGGTCACATGCGGGGTTAGGTAGCTCACTGAACAGCCTCCAGTTGGAGATTAGATATTTAGACCGTATGTTCTAGGTAGCAGGGCTCCATTCTGCTATAAACATAGGCATCTCAGGCAGTCTGCAGAAGCTGGCAACAGCTAAAAGTGGACTCAGACAATCAATCAGCTGGCAGACTGTTGCCAAGTCCTAGAAGCGAGGACCTGCCTTAGGGCAGTGCCAGGATGTGGCTGTGGAAATGCAGCAAAGGAAGAATCAATGAGGCCTGACCATGTTTGGGGTGTAAGAGGCCAGGGAAGGGAGGGGCACCTTTGACTCGTTTTGAGGTTCAGCACCCAGAGAGAACAGTCATTACTTGCCTCACAGTAGAGAACATTCAAGAGCGGTCAGCCTTAGGAGGGAAAGTGATGGGGAGATGGGGATCTGACATCTTGAGCTGTAGAATTCATAGCGCTCTTAGGGCAGTTTTTCAAGGAATGGCCTTACTAGAAGAGCATTTCTCATGATTCATAGGTAAAGTTTTCCATTTGTTTGGCTGTTTTTCTTTTCCTTTAGAAAGCTCCCAACTGTTGGGTAAAATATTAGATGTTATTTAAATTCAGCAGATTTTATTATTCTAAATCCAGGAACCTATATATTTTCCATATTTTTCTCAGCTAGAACATGAAATTGTTACTTACCTTGACTCATAATCAAGTTTTTTAAAAAGAAGGTGGCAAAACAAGGATTTGTCTGTTTATAAATCAGGTATCAATGTTATTATACATTTACATGATGAAATGCCAGGTGGTTGCTGTGAATTAAAAGCCTTTGCGATTCAATTTGTACTTCCTTCAGAGCCTCCTCAACCCACTCTGTTTTCTTTATTCATGGTCATTATTCTACAGTGACTTTTGAGAAGTAGTTTCTTAGAAAGAGTATAAATTGGATTATTTCTCTTTATTGAATTGAAATTCTTAACTGGGCTTTCGTTAATGAACTATGGTATCCATGTTAGGCGAAAAAGGCTAGCTGAATTCATTAAGGTAGTGTTTCAGAATTGGAGTCATCCATGAAAGATTCCCTAACAACTCAGGCAAAATTTAGTAACAACCCTGAAAATTCATACGAGGGAAAAAGTGGCAACAAGAGGAATTTGAATTACACATGATAATGCCGAAAAACTTCATTAATCTTCTTTCAGTGATACTGCTCAAGATAAACTTGACTTTCAGTTCTGCGATGTATTCTTTATTCAGCAATTGGGTCTTGCAGGCCCTTCATGGCAGTGGTCCTAAGGAAAAAGAAACTCCCCTTTGACAGTTTATAGAACATTCTGCTTTGATATGGAACCATGTCTGGAGCATGAAAAGAATTTTCTTTAACATGATAAGGAGAGAAGATCAGGCTTGTTTTTGATGTTCCGACACTTATTTGACAGTCTTTACAGCTATTTTCAGTTCTGACCTGACTCCTTTTTCTCTTGCTAGTTTAAGATTGGCGGAGAATGGTGGACGTGGATCGATTACAGCCGCTTCCAGAAGCTCATTCAGGAATATGAAGATAGTGGCGGATCAAAAACTTTCGGCGCAAAGGATTATATGGCCAAAACTCCTCATTGGGCCTTATTTGGTGCCAACGAAAGAGGCTTTGATCCCAAGGATACCAGATATCAGAGAAAGAACAAATCAAAGGATATTTCTGGATGTTGAGATTGTCTGAATTTAGGATACCGAAGGACACCAACCGACGGCTGCAGAAGGTTCTCAGACTCCACTGTGATTTTTTTCCAAGGACGGGTTACACAAATAATATTTCACATAGAGAAGGGCGTGAGGAAGAACATGGGGCCCCAAGTCACGTCCCAGGGCTCAGGAGAGAGCAGCCACACTGGAGTGCCTGGGACTTGGCCTCACCGTCTCTTTCCAGAACTCAGTCCCTTTTCTGAATTTACTTCTGAAAGAAAATCATCCTGAGGGGGAAGTCCCTAAGCAGGATTAGTTCTGAATTACAGCTAGGAAGACTCGCTGGAATGCCATCCATGGGAGTGTTGCACAGTGTGAATTTCTGTTTCTCTTCCCTCACTGTGGGCTATTGGTCTTCTGTCGATTGCACTACCTTGAGGTCCATGCGTCTGCTCACCGGAAGACCTCCATCCCTTTCTTACGTCTGGAGAGAACACCTCCTGAAAGTAATTTAAACTGTCATCATTCTCAGTTATTTTAAATACCACTTAGATTTCTTTAAATTTTTGCTTAGTTCCAACCCTTAAGAAGTTGAATCAGATCTAAAACTGTACTAGATTTCATTGTTCCCATACAAATTGGCATAGAAGGTAGCATGTGAGCTGGAGTAGAGTAAAATCTTCTGTAAGAGGAATTGTCATAGGATGTCACTGAATAATTAGTCTCACACACTGTGAAACAGTGAGTACAGTTTGCTTTTGCTTTCAAAAGTCAGCATGAAAACTCTCATCGCTACACTTCTTTCACTTTTGTGCCCTAGCTACTTTCTGCCATGTGTTTTTTTAAGGCTCATTTTTTTTTTCTAGTTGAAAACATCACTAAATACTCAGCAATTTTTTTTTAACAAGTATTAGTTATTTAAAAAAATTCCTTTATCCTAAAAAGCTAATAAATATCTTTTGTAAAGACTTGGACCACACATTTTCTTTTGAGAGCTTATTTTAAAGATGCTTCTAGTCCTGTGTCTCTAAGCCCCATCAGACCCAACCCCCCCATATTCTCTGGTGAAGTTCATAATGATATAACCTACCCACTCATTTAGTTGAAAACCGGGCACTGTATTTATATCTGAGTGATAGAGTCAAAACATGTCTCTCTGTTCTGCCATACGGTGAAATGTGATGTTCTTCTTCAGCCCGCCACAGCTTCACATCCCATGATCTGTTAACTCCTGAGACAGATAAGGGACGGGAGTGATCCAGGCCAGCGAGGCAAGATTTCAGTGAAGCTCGGATGTGTCAGTGGTCATTGAACAGAGATGGAAAATCATAAAGTAGAACAGTGCTGTACGGTAAGAGCTCATGCTGTGGAGCACACAGATGGGCTGCTGTTTGTGACAGTTACCTGCGCACACAGCTATTGGAAACGCTTCGGGGGCTGCCGGGAGGAGCAGGACAGGCGGCAGTGCCTGTTTGACTTTGGACTGTCCTTCTGCCTCCTTTTCAAAAGCACCTCTGCTTTTACTTTTCATGCCTTGAGGTTCTGCTCACAATTTAATTTGAAGGAAAATATTCTGTTGCTTCAAAGGAAAAACACACAACGAACCTTTCACCTCCCAAATGAACCCTCCTGATGCCATTAGCTTTAAGTACATAAATGAGCAGTTTTTCTCCCCCTGCCATCCAGGAAATGTTTGCTTTCTATTTTTAAAAAATAGCATGGCAAATTAATCCTGGTTCACAGACACAGCAGAAAAATTTAAATGCCTTGGGGAAAAAAATACAGTAGAATCCGTGTGAAAAAAAGTTCGGTGTTTGCTGAGCAGTATTCAAGTAGAAGAGATGGAAAGGTTGAATGTTCTTAGAAGGTAAGCTGCTTAGAAAATAGCATTCTAGATGTCCAGTGGAAGTTCTTGTTGGAGTTTGAGCCAGTGATTCCCACATTCTGCTGAAAAACCGGCCAGGTAAAAATAGTTAACAAAATTCTAGAAAAATCATTATTCCAGGAAAATCCCTTTACAAGATATTAAATCATGTTGTCTAAAATAATTAAGACAACATGAAACAGATCAGCTTCCAAAATGACAGAGTAAGAACCTCAGTGAACTTACTCTCCCTCTAAAACAGTGAAAATATGGGCAAAACAACTAAAACCAGTGGCCTGTAGCACGTGTGCTTACTCACCCAGTCATTTCCAACTCTGTGACCCCATGGACTGGAGCCCGCCAGGCCCCTCTGTCCATGGGATTTTCCAGGCAAGAATACTGGAGTGGGTTGCCGTTTCCTCCAGGGAATCTTTCTGACCCAGGGATCAAACCTATGTTTCCTGCGTTGGCAGGGGGATTCTTTACCACTGCACCGCCCGGGAAGCCCATGAACTGTAGAACTCTTGACAGTTTAACCAAAGCTTCACCACGAGCTGAAAATCATCTATTAAGAGAAACTACTGAACCTCAAAGAAAATGAACAGTTTACTTCTCATCAGAAAGCATAGCGGCCAGAAGACAGTGGGATGATGTCTTTAAAGAGCTGGAAGAAAAGACTTCCTACCAAAAATTCTATATCTAGCTAAATTTTCCTTCAAAATTAAAGAAGAAATTAAGACATTTCCAGAGAAGCAAGAAGTAAGAATTCATCACCAGAAGACCTGGCTACAAGGAGGAGTCCTCAGGCCTTAATGAAAGTATGTTAGCCACTAACTTGAAACCATGCGAAGAAATAAAGAACATGGGTGGAAGTACCTATGTAAGTTTTATAAAAGACGATATAAGTGTATTTTTGTTTGTAACTCTCCTGTCTCCTTTATAAGACAACTGTGTAAAGCAATATTTATAAAAAAAACTGTGTTAATGGACTTAGAATGTATAAAGATGTAATTTGTATGACAGTCATAGCGCAAAAGGAGTTGGGGGGGGGCACCAAAGTATATCGGAGCAAGTCTCGATTACCCGCTGTTGAAATTGAGTATGTTTCCAAAGTGAATGGTTTTAAGACGCTAATTGTAATCTCTAAAATGGCCACTAAGAATAAATTTTAAAAATTACAGTAAAAAGTTTTTTTGCTTCCAGTTTCAATGTGTGGATTTTTAACCCTCACACCAAACAGTTTTCCAGTACCAGCTGGGTGTCCTCCATTTCAGCTTAATTCTGACATTGCCTGCCTGGAGGTAGCGTCAGATCCCACAGGTTAAGTGCTCTGCCCCCCAGCTTCAGATGCCAGTCACAAGTCCACTTTGTCACCTGCGCTTCTGATCACCTGGAAACACAGGTATAAACTGGAGGTTCCCGTGGGTTTGATTAATGTGTTAGAGCCACTCACAGAATTCAGAGCAACATTTTACTTACTAGCTTACTGTTTTATTATAAAAGGATATAACTCAGAAACAGCCAGATGGAAGAGATACAGAGGGCAAGATATGTGGGAAGGCAAGGCTTCCATGCCTTCTGTAGGCACACCACTCTCCCCAAATCTCCATTTGAACACCAATCTGGAAGCTTTCCAAACCCAGTTATTTTGGGGTTTTATATAGAGGTTTTATTACCTTGGCATGGTTGATTACATCATTGGCCATTGGTGATTGACTTTAATCTCCAGCCCTTCTCCCCTCTTTGGACGTCCAGGCATCGTTCTGAAACTTCCCAACCCTCTAATCACCTGGTGGGTTTCCCTGGCAATGAGCCCCCTTCTTTAGCTACCTAAGGGCTTTCCACAAGTCACTGAAACATAACGGAAGACTTCTTTTGTTGTTATTGCTCTCATCACTTAGAACATTCCAGGTGTTTTAGGAGCTCAATGCTAGGAACTAGGATGAAGACCGAATATGTATTTCTTATTATAAATCACAGTATCACAGAGAAGAGAATTTAAAAGGTATACTAGAAAATACCTGTTTAGCACAAAAGAAGACAGCGATAGGAATAAAACAACAAAGACCTAAGACGTTCCAAAAAGGCAAAAATGCCAGGCATAAGTCTTACCTTACTGGTAAGTATATTATGTAAGTAGATTAAACACCCTAATCAAAGGAGGCAGAATGTATTTTTCTTCTAAATCCAGTTATATGCTGTCTACAATAGACACATTTTAGATTCAAAGACTAGAGGAATTGAGACAGATATACCATGGAAGCAGTGACCAAACAAGAGCTGGAGCGACTGTACTAATATCAAAAACATAGACTTTATTTATTTAAAAAATTAATTTATTAACTTAATCAGAGGCTAATTACTTTACAATATTGTCGTGGTTCTTGCCATACATTGACATGAATCAGCCATGGATGTACATGTGTTCCCCATCCTGAACCCCCTTCCCACCTCCCTCCCCATCCCATCCCTCAGGGTCATCCCAGTGCACCTGCNGGGGTGTTGACTGGTTTAAGGTGTTGACTGGTTTAGGGATGTTGACTGGTTTAGGGTGTTGACTGGTTTAAGATGTTGACTATTTTAGGGGTGTTGACTGGTTTAGGGGTGTTGACTGGTTTAAGGTGTTGACTGGTTTAGGGATGTTGACTGGTTTAGGGTGTTGACTAGTTTAGGGATATTGACTGGTTTAGGGATGTTGACTGGTTTAGGGTGTTGACTAGTTTAGGGGTGTTGACTGGTTTAAGGTGTTGACTATTTTAAGGGTGTTGACTGGTTTAGGGGTGTTGACTGGTTTAGGGTGTTGACTGATTTAAGGTGTTGACTGGTTTAGGGGTGTTGACTGGTTTAGGGTGTTGACTAGTTTAGGGGTGTTGACTGGTTTAAGGTGTTGACTGGTTTAGAGTGTTGACTAGTTTAGGGGTGAAGCACTCAGTTCTCCTCAGTGAACAGTGCCCCCGCCCTGAGACTCACTCTGCCCCTTCTCGCCACCCTCCATCCTCCCATCTGTGCCGTCCTGTGGGCTTGGTGTCTTGAGGGCCTCCCTTGGCCTTTAGCAGTGGGTCCGTCAGCAGTCGGTCCTCCAGCCAGCAGCCCTGACCTCGACTCTTCCCCAGAAAGCTCGCTTCAGGTGGTGTGGTGCCCGCAGCAGTGGCGGCCTCTGTGAGTGACAGGGCCCAGCTGAGGCTCCTGTGGGGGCGCTGTCGGGGGGCTGTCCTCCGAGGCTGTGTCCCTGAGCGCCTCCCTGGCCCCATCTCGGCGGACCCTGAGGTCTTTCCTCCCACCATCCCTGGTCTCCGAGAAGCCACTCGTTCCTAGTTGTTGGTCCAGAGCCCCAGGGCCCTCTGCCACACTCTCTGTGGGCCTGGCAGGCCTTCCTGGCTCAGGGCAGCTTTCCTCTGCTGGCCTTCTTGCCCTTCGCCCCGTCAGGAGCCAAACGCGCTTTGAATCCAGGCAGGGAAGAGTGACCCGGGAGGCCCAGGGGTGTCAGTGGGCATCCTGAGCAGGACGTGACCCTGGACCCAGAGGCTGAGCCCCTTGCCCTCTCTGAGACCTTGCTCTTAGAGCAAGGGGAGATGGTGGGCGATCGTAGGCCAGGAGGGAAGAGCAGGCCCCTGGTGGGCAGTGGCCATGGGGGAGGGTGGGCGCATGGGGTTGGAGAGGGGCCAGGTGCTGGGGACTCTGGAAGGACAGAGTCCAGAGCCTCTGTACGGGCAACACACTCGAAAGTCTAACATGCGTGATTAGAATCGGAAGGAAAGAACAGAGAAAACGGGCAGTTTGCTGAAGCTGTATTCAGAGAAGTCATGGCCAAGAGTTTTTCAAAACTGAAGAGAAATCTCTGCCCACAGATTCAAGAGATTCAGGAAAACTACAACCAACATGGACAGAACCCACACCTGGGTGTATCACAGCAAAATGGCTGAGAACGGAGAAAGCCCTTGAACACAGCCAGAGGAAACGGACAGATTGCTATGAAACGAATATAAATTGACAGCTGTCTTCTCAAAAACAATGGAGGCAGGCAATGAAATGATGTATATTTAAAGTGCTGAAAGGAAAAAGCTGCCAATCAGAATTTTATAACCAGGAGAAATATTCTGCAAAAATTAAGATGAAATAGTGGGCTATTCAAAATACAAAACTAAAATACAAAACTAAAGAAATTTGTTATCACCAGACTGCGCATAAAGAAAAACTAATAACGGGTCTTTTGACAAAGGAAAAAATCCCAGATGGAAATATGGGTGCACAGGAGAGACTTAAGACCTTGATGTGAATTAATATAAATGAATAAGGGCTGTGCAAAACAGTAATTATAATGTCTTAAAAAGTTTGACTTATGCATGGCATAGTTTAACATTTGAAAATAAAGTCAATGTCTTTCTATATTAATTTTTAAAAAGGAAGAAAAACCAAATCATCTTGAAAGTTACAGAAAAATTTGAAAAATTCAACACCTATTTTAATCAAAACATCTCTTAGCAAATTAAGAATAGAGAGAAATTTTCTTAATCTAATAAAAGATATATACACACATATGCACACACTTATGAAACTGGATGCTTGCCTAATACGTTATATAAAAATTAACTCAAAATGGATCAGAGATCTAAATGTAAGAGCTAAAACTACAAAATTATTGTGAGAAAACATAGGACATAAGCCCATGACATTACACGTGGCAGTGGTTTCTCAGATGTGACGCCAAAGCCACAGGTAACAGAAGGAAAAATAGACACACTGGAGTTGGTGAAAATTTTAAAATTTTGTGCCTCAAAAGACACTACAATAGAGTAAAAAGGCACCCCACGGAACGGGAGAAAATATTTGCATATCATATATCTGATAAGGGACTAATATCTAGAATATGTAGAAAACTCCTAAAACTCGATACCAGGTACAGCAACAAATAACCCAGTTAAAAATGGGCAAAGGACGTGAATAGACATTTCTCCAGAGAAGATGACCAATAAGCACATGAATAGATGCTCAACACGACGATTGTTTGGGAGACGCAAATCTGAACCTCACACCCGTGAGGAAGGCTACGATCAAAAGAAAACAAAAACTAGGAAGCAACAAGTGCTGGAGAGGATGGGGAGAAACTGGAATGCTTGGGGACCGTTGGTGGGAATGGAAAATGGTGCAGCTGCTGTGGAGGCTCCTCAAAGTACTAAAAGAGAACTCCCATGAGATCTGGCAATTCCTCTTCTGGCTTTTTACCCAAGAGCATTGAAAGTAGCATCTTGAAGAGATATTTGTACACTTGTGTTCGCCGTAGCATCATCCACAGCAGCTAAGACGTGGAAGCAACCATTGACAGATGAGTACGTAAGCATGGCGCGCTCCAGCTTTACTCCAGGATGTTGCTTAGCCTTGAAAAGGAAGGCGATTACAGCACATGGGCCACAGAGATGGACTGTGAGGCCATGCTCAATGACATAAGCCAGTCACAGGGACAGTGTGTGATCCCAGTGACCCAGGTTCCCCAGCGTCCGCTAGATGACAGAGACAGAAAGCCTAGACGGTGGTTGTCTGGGGCTGGAGGGACTGGATGACGTCTCATGGGGACAGAGGTTTAGTTTTACAAGATGAAGCGCTAGGGGATGGATGCACAGCAATATGAGTATATTTAATACTGCTGAAAATGAAAGTCGCTCAGTCCTGTCCAATTTTGCGACCCCCATGGACCATACAGTCCATGGAATTCCCCAGGCCAGAACACTGGAGTGGGTAGCCTTTCCCTTCTCCAGGGGGGTCTTCCCAACCCAGGGATTGAACCCAGGTCTCCCACAATACAGGTGGATTCTTTACCAGCTGAGCCACCGGGGAAGCCTTGGTGAATACCACTGAACTGTCCCTTAAAACGGTTAAGGTGGTAAATTTTATGTTACATGTATTTTATCACAATAAAAAAATTGAAGTATTATTTACAATAGTGTCAATAACTATTAATCACGTAAGCATAAATCTGAGATGTCTGAGACCTCTACTGAAAGTTACAAAATGTTTTTGACCCCAAATTTTAAAGACCTAAGTAAATAGCTGTTCCAAGAAGATATCAGTGATTCTCAAATTAATATCTGAGTTCAATGCAACCTCAAACAAAATCCCAGGAGGCTTTTTCTTTTGTGGAACTTGACAAACTAATTCTAAAATTCACATCGAAAGGCACGGGGCCTGGATAGCCAAGAAAACAAAACAAAACAAAACAATTGCTGGAGAAAAAGGGCAAAGGAGAATGTCATTGCTCTGTTCCACTCCGAGTTGCATTTGGGTAGTTTCCACAGGTGGGGAAGGCGACGGCGTCCACTCCGGTGCTCTCGCCTGGGCATCCCAGGCACGGCGGAGCCTGGTGGGCTGCAGTCCATGGGGTCGCGCAGAGTGGGATGCAACTGAGTGCCTTCACTTTCACTTTCATGCATTGGAGAAGGCAATGGCACCCACTCCAGTGCTCTCGCTTGGGAAACCCCAGGGATGGGGGAGCCTAATGGGCTGCAGTCCATGGGGTCACGCAGAGTCGGACACGACTGAAGCGACTCAGCAGCAGCAGCAGCTTCCACAGACGGTGCTGGTGTGACCAAGCTCATGACCATGTGTGTGCGTTTCTGCTGAGTGTCCTTCATAAAGAAAGGGCGCAGTTGGAGAGAGTTCCTGTCATAAACTGCAGTCAGGCTGGCAGAGGTGTAGTGCACAGGTCTTTGACAGAACGGAGGGTCTGGAGCGACCGACACATCATTCACGACAAGGGTGATGTCAGAGCCGTGGAGAACGGCTGCCTTTTTCCAATGCACAGCCGAACCAGTAATATCCACACGAGGAAAAAGATCCTTAATACACTCGAATGTGCTCACGTGCTCAGTCATCTCCGACTGCTTGTGACCCCATGAACTGTAGCCCATCAGTGCCATTTCCTTCTCCGGGGGGGATCTTCCCGACCCAGGGATTGAACCCGCATCTCTTGCATCTCCTGAATTGGCAGGCAGATTCTTTACCGCTTGCGCCATCTGGGACGTTACTACACTGGGGAGCATGTCAATGCTAGGTTGATTGCAAGCACAAAGGTGAAAAGACAATGCTTGCAGAGGGAAAAACTGGGTACATGTTTGTGCTCTTCGAGCAGGCAGAGATTCCTTCAACAGGGCACAGAAACACCCACCATGGAGAGACACATGACATATTCAGCTTGACCAAAATTAGAAACTGGAGTTTGCTCGAAGGCACCGTTAAGAGTGAGAAGGCTGCAGAGCTGGAGACGACGCCCCACGAAGAACCTGGATCCAAAATTACACAAAGAGCTCCTGTCACTCATAAGAAGAGTTAGCCCAACAAAAATGAGTGAAAGTCCTGAACAGGCACTTAAGAGAGGGTCTCCAGGGGTCGGTCGGCATGTGGACGGGGGGCACGGCCTCCCGAGTGAACAGGCTAGAGTGATGTGAAGCCACAGTGAGGAATGCACTGNCTGCAAGAATACTGAAAATACAAGAATACTGGGTTGCTACTTCCTACTCGAGGGGCTCTTCCTGACCCAGGGATTGAACCCATGTCTCTTGCATGTCCTGTGTTGGCAGGAGGGTTCTTTACCACTAGTGCCACCTGGGAAGTCCCAGAATCATCTGGATGGCTTGTTAAAAAAGATTTCTGGACCTCTAGAGTTTCTGATATTGCAGGCATGCAATGCAGAAGAATTTGCCTTTCTAACAGTTTCCTGCGTTTTACAAATGCTGCTAAGAGACCAGTCTTTCAGAGCCTCTCATAGATACAAAAGTGGTATAAGAGTTACAGAAGGCGGGGGAGGGAGAACACTGCGGATAAAGGACTAAGCATGCTCAAAGACCAGGTAGGGAAGGATCATGGCACCTTTGAGTAGCTATAGGCAGGCCACAGTGGCTGGAGGATGCTGCAGAAGCTGTAGGAAAGAACCCGGCCACTCAGGGGAACCAGGAGAACAGAATGGTGATGACTCAGGGAGACGTAGGCCAGTCCAAGCCCTAAGAGCAATTATGCAAAGGAACAGTGTGATTAGATTTGCATCCTAATAAGATCACGCTAGCTTCTGGTTGGAAAATAGCCTGGAAAGACCAAAAAGGGAAGGCGATGAGGTGATAGGTGTTCTTGTAGAACAGGCCAGAGCTGATGGCCCGGGAGGTGGCCTTTCAGCATGTCCTTGTGTGTTGCCCTGGTGGTTGGAAGGGAGGAGAGTGGGTAGATTCGAAAGAGACCTTAGGAGGAAACAGTGATGGATTTGGCCACTGATGGGTGGGGGAGGGTGGAGAGCAGGGAGGCAGGAGGGATGAGTTGTCAAGGATGCCTCCTGGGTTTCTGGCTTGAGAACAGGAAGGATGACGGTGCCACTCTGCAGGCTGGCTGAGACTGGAAGGGGGCCAGGCCTGGGGGAGATCCTGAGTTCGTCTGTGGACATGTGGGCTTGGAACCGCCCAAGGCTTCCCAGGGGAAAGTTGAGCCAGCAGTCAGGCATACAGGTCTGGGGTGGAAGAAAGGTATGAATAGTCATTGGTGTAGGTTATTCCTGGAGAAGAGCCAAGTATACTTCTTATACTTAAGAAGGGCCAAGGTCAGCTTAGAAGAGAATGTAAAGAGAGGAGTGGAGAGGTCACACCTCCAGGACCTCTAGCAGGTAGGGGTGGGACAGGAAGGAAAGTCCCCTGACGTCTTTAACAAAGGAGTCAGGAGAATAACCCGACCTGTGGGACCACAGAAACCTGTGGTGAGGGGTGGGGATAGATCAAGAAAAGACGAGACAGTTTCAGAGGCAGTGAGAAGTGAGTCACCAAAGAACATCCCTTGGATGGGGGTCCTGATCAATACTTGCAGGGCAGTGTGCCCACCAGTGAGAGTATTTGAAGGCTTTTTTAAAAAATTACTTTTTGTTGGCGTATGTTGTAACGTTGTGTTAATTTCTACTATACAGCAAAATGAAACAGGTGCATTTATCCATGTTAAAAGTGCAAGTCACTCAGCTGTGTCCAACTCTTTGAGGCCTCATGGGCTGTCCATGGAGTTCTCCAGGCAAGAATACTGGAGTGGGTAGCCGTTCCCTTCTCCAGGGGATCTTCCTGACCCTGGGATTGAACCCGGGTCTCCTGCATTGCAGGCAGACTACCATTTGAGCCACCAGGGAAGCCCATCTGTATACATACAGACCTTCCTTTTTGGATTTGCTTCCCATTTAGGTCACCATTTAGAACCACTGTGTAGGGTTCCCTGAGCTATAAACATTAAGTTCTCATTATATATCTATGTTATACTTAGTATCAATCTGTAGAATCTAGAAAACACGGTTTAGATGATCTTATTTGCAAAACAAGTAGGGACAGAGACATAGAGAACAAACCATTGCAGACTTTTTACTGACAGAAGCTATTTATGATGCAATGCTGAGTTTAAAACTCAGAATACAATATCACAGTTATCATTGTAATTATATTAAAATCCTATGTATGAAACAACCAATAAACGAACATCTATTATTTTAATTAGTCTAGCACTGTAAAAGGTATGAGGAAATGTGTTTTCTACCTTATAGAGTCAGCCTTTAAGCGTTTTCCTTAAATAAAATCCTGAAGTTGGAATTCAGCCTATAGTTGGAGTTAAATCTATTCAAAATGGCATATTTTGTCAGCTGAAAATTGTTTACTCTTTTTCGTTTTTCTTTCAGTGTGTTGGGTTGCTTTTTTCACCTTTTATTTAAATACAAATTGATGAACCCTTCCTGGGGGGCACCGTTGATTTAAAGCAAGTTGGCAGTGACTAATCTCATTGGCTATTAGCCTGTTCTTGTCCTTTACTGATTTCCTTTCATTCAATATAACAAAGTATGTTACTCTCATGACTAGGTTTTCAAGCTGTTTGGTACAGAGTTGTAAATTTCCTTGCCTTTTCTGGAGGAAAAAGGTCCTCTTATTTGGAAGGAGCTCTTGCATGGTTGGATTTCTCCTCACTGATTTCAGGAATTCCAGCCTCGATGTTAGAGACCTTTTAATGGCCACAGCCCTCAATCTAAGGCAAGTAAGTTTGCAGCGGACTGTGAGGGCAGCTACCCGCTTCTGGGTGAGAAAGGAGCGTGTATTTGCAGGAAATTGGACCAGGCAGACCTTTTGTGATTCCTTCTCTGGTGTGGTCTAAAGTCGCTCAGTCGTGTCTAACTCTCTGTGACCCCTTGGACTGGAACCCCTCAGGCTCCTCTGTCCATGGGATTCTTCAGGCAAGAATATTGGAGTGGGTTGCCATGCCCTTCTTCAGGGAAGCTTCCCAGTTCTGATCAAGCGCTGTGAAACTGCAGCTAACGCTTTCACCTTCCTCCGTATTGAGGAAGCAGATTAATTGTGTAGTTAATTANTAGCCACCTCATGCAAAGAACTGACTCGTTGGAAAAGACCCTGATGCTGGGAGGGATTGGGGGCAAGAGCAGAAGGGGATGACAGAGGATGAGATGGCTGGATGGCATCATGACTCAATGGAGATGATTTTGAGTAAACTCTCGGAGTTGGTGATAGAAAAGGAGGCCTGGCGTGCTGCGATTCATGGGGTCGCGAATGGTCAGACACAACTGAGCTACTGAACTGAACTGTACATGTTAAGTTTGCATAGCAATATTTACCTGCTTTCTGTCAATTAAATTGGAAATGGAGCAGGGTGCAAATAATCTGTATTACTCATATTTGAAATTTATTTACTTTTTCACTGAACTAAAAAATACTGCTTAAGTATCTGCTCAAAATGCAAGCCACTGTGCCAGGCTCTCTGAGGACAGACACAAGGATTAGTTATAAAGCAAGTTATAGGAAACATAGAAACTAGATATTTGTACAAATAACTGACATCTAGATTGATGTGCAGATAACCATGCACTCCACAACTAGAAAATCTCATTCATAAGATTTTAAATTCATAGGAAACATAGAAACTAGATATTTGTACAAATAATTGACATCTAGATTGATGTGCAGATAACCATGCACTCCACAACTAGAAAATCTCATTCATAAGATTTTAAATTCATAATTACATACTGACCTTGCTCCATTTTCCAACTTTCCAAGTGGCCATATGAAAACAGGTCCTAAAATTGCATTTGTAAACCTGAGGGGAAGGCAGCACAGGGCATACTCGATAGTCTATAGGCCACAGCTCATGAAGTTTATGTTTCTCCATAGATTGGACCCCAATGCAGTATGTAATCCTTTGTCGATAACTAAATCCACAGTTACCTGCACACTGAAAAATACATTGTTACAAGGGGTGAAGAAGATGCCCTTAAACTTAAGGGTTCACAACTTAGGGTTTCCCCACACAATCCTATTTATTAGCCTCATTTACAGTTGGGTAAACAAAGGTTCAGAGACATTAGGCAACTTTCCCAGGAAATGGAAAGGATCCAGATTCAGGATTGACTGTCTATTTGTAGTGCCTATGTTTTTTGCTCATTTGGGTTCTTTTTTTCTTCGCTTATTTTTCTTGTTGATATTTAAGAATAGCTTAACTGAATGAAAAGTTATCTCCTGATAAGCACAGATTTGGAAAAATGAAACATCAATGGGTCTTAACTGAAATAAAGGACATTTATTAGTCTTAACATACTTGTAACTCTATATAAGTTTAGCATACATCTATCTTCATACATACAATGTGATGTATATTACCATTGACTAGAATAGGTAAGTGATTTAGATATAAATGAAAGATCCAGAGCAAAAATGGGCAAATAGATTTCTGACTCCAGAAGAAAGGAATAACAAGGAATAGAGTTACCTTCTAACCTAAAACAACAGAAACACCTGGACAAAATATATAAAACAATAGCTCTTAAGACACTGGATATTAGGCAATAAAGGATAGTGATCCCTGGGAGATGGAAACAAAGTAACCCTGTAATTCCTCCAGCTTACTGCATTGAGAGTACCCAGGTTTTGGAAAAAGGAAAGGGACCCCAGTGGGACAGCAGAGTTCAGACTAGTGTAAACATGTGAGGACACCAACTGAGGCCAAGTTTGGACTGATAAAAAAACTCATGAATCACTGTATCTGGCACTCACACAGGACCAGATACAGTGTCAGTTCCCTTCATTCAGGCTGTAAACCCTTATATACACGCAGCAATAGGTACTGTATTCAAAAGGGTCTTGTGGCACAGTAGACGGGAATAGCTAACCCTAAACTAAACAATGCGCTGTGCAAGCATGCTAAGTCACTTCAGTCATGTCTGACTCTTTGTGATCCCACGGACTTAACCCGCCAGGTTCCTCTGTCCATGGGATTTTCCAGGCAAGAATACTGGAGTGGTTTGCCACGCCCTCCGGGGGATCTTCCTGACCCAGGGATCAAACCTAGGTCTCCTAGATGGCAGATTCTTTACCATCTGAGCCACCAAGGAAGGCCTAAACAATGCTTTTGGATTTTTTTAATGTAAGACCAGAGTCACAACACACCTGTCTCACATAAAAAAAATTGTAAGAGCTAGACAAGAAAAGTGCAAACTGCTTACAAAAAAAATAACTACATTCTGAAACAAAGTTCAAAATATACGTNCACCAAGGAAGGCCTAAACAATGCTTTTGGATTTTTTTAATGTAAGACCAGAGTCACAACACACCTGTCTCACATAAAAAAAATTGTAAGAGCTAGACAAGAAAAGTGCAAACTGCTTACAAAAAAAATAACTACATTCTGAAACAAAGTTCAAAATATACATACAGATACATGAATAAAAACTATCCAGTAGCCAACAATAAAAATCAAAACTCACAATAAAAAATAAGTAGCATGCAAAGTGAAGTTGCTCAGTTGTGTCCAACTCTTTGCGACCCCATAGACTGTAGCTTACCAGGTTCCTCTGTCCATCGGATTTTCCAGACAATAGTCCTGGAGTGGATTGCCATTTCCTTCTCCAGGGAAAGAGACAGGAAAATATAAACTATGATGAGAAAAATCCATCTATCAAAGAAGACCCTGAGGGGTGAGTGACATCAGTGAAAATAACAGAGCAACAATGTCTGAAAATGTTCTCTTCTATAAACGCGGTGAGAAAACTGGCAACCTTTGTGAAAATCAGCTTTCTCCGAGCTCTGTAAACTAACTAAAGGCTTGCAGCAATCCTGGAAGCATTTATTAAAGAAATAAAGCTAAATCTTGGAAGAAGAGTTTTGTATGTTTCAGGTGCCCTATTTCCATTCCCCCTCTTCCGCCCTATCGTGGCCTTGAAAATCAATACCTCTGCAAACATAGTGAAGAACAAAAGCCTGGAAGCCACCAGAGGAACTGAACTGTCTAAGCCTCATTTCCAGAAAACTATCATTATTTGAACTGTTTGGTGTTTTCTGAAAGACCTCCCTTGCAAGCCTCTCTTTATTTGACTTTACTCAGCACTTGCCCAGTGCTAAAAGCCTTCTCCTTGGGGGCATTTTTGGACACAGTTAAAGGCTATGTTTAACTTTGCAACTTTCACAGGAGGTGGATAAGCAGGCAATCAATGGGCAATCCAAAAAAGCTTAAAAGGAAAAGTTTGGAAAAGAAATGCCCACAGGGCTTTAAAGTCTCCAACAGAGTCATAAACAACTAGGAGGCCATGGACATCCACAAGTTTATCCAGGGCTGTTGCAAACTTAGGAAATAACTGAGAAGTGCCTATACTCTCACTCCTGACTGATGTCAAGGTTCTGCATAAGCAGGAAGTAAAGTTAAGGAACAGTTGTCTGTTGAAGGTGCTCACACATTACACAGAACCCCTTGGCAAAGACTGGAGATTATTGGTTCCAAATAACTCAGAAAATAATTAGTTAAGTTAGTGAAGTCGCTCAGTCGTGTCCGACTTTTTGTGACCCCATAGACTATATGTAGCCCACCAGGCTCCTCTGTCCATGGGATCTCCAGGCAAGAATACTGGAGTGGGTTGCCATTTCCTTCTCCAAGGGATCTTCCCGACCCAGGAATCAAACCCAGGTCTCCCATATTAGAGGCAGATGCGTTAACCTCTGAGCCACCAGGGAAGCATCCAGTCATAAGTTTAAAACTAAACTAATCACATAGAGACTTTAATGGCCACATGTGACAAAGAAAACAGACTTTACAGCTAGTTCAGAAAAGTTACAAACAACAACAAACAGTAGTAAACAAACTATGGGGAGATGGGAGAACATGTATAGAAATCCATGTAGACCCATAAACAAGTAAATAGGTTGAGTTAATAATCAAAAAATTGCACACAATCAAAAATCCAGGACTAGAAGCTTTATTGGTGAATTGCCCCAAATGTTTAGAGAATAATTAGCACCAACCCTTCCAAAACACTTCCAAAACAGAATAGAAAAGAATACTTCCTAATGAGACCAGTATTTCCCTCATGCCAAAACTAGATGAAGACATATCAAGGAAAAAATACTACAGACCAATATCTCTTATGAATATAGATGCAAAAACGCTCAACAAAACACTAACAAAACAATCCCAGAAGCAAATAAAAAGGATTGTACATCAAGACAAAGTGAGATTTATCCCAGGAATGTAAGATTGTTTCAATATATGAAAATCAATCAGTAGACTACATCATAGGAAGAGACTCATATACAAAGACCATGTAAGTATCTCAATAGATGCAGAAAAAACATTTAACAAAATCTAACACATTTTTATGATATAAACACTAAGCAAACTAGGTATATAAGGACATGATAACAGAATCTACAAAAAAAAATCATAGCTAACATATTTAATTATGAAAATTGAAAGAAAATTTTCCTCCAAAGAGGAAGGTGTCTGTTTTTACCACTTCAGCTCAACAGATTTGGAGTTTCTAGCCAGGGAAATTAGACAAGAAAAAGAAGTAAAAAGCATCCATATTTAAAGGAAGAAGTAAAACTACCTGAATTTGCAAATGATATACTTCTGCATATAGAAAAGTAATCTATACAGAAAAAAAGAACTGGCCTCCATAAATGTGTTTTAACATACAACAATTAATTATATTTCTGCACATTATTAATGGATAAGCAGAAAATGAAAAGAGTACAATTCCATTTTCAGAAGCATAAAAAATTAATAAAATTCTTAGGAACAAAAATTAACCACAGAAGTGTAAGTTCTGTGCAATGAAAATTATAAACTTTAAAACATCCTTGAAAAAAATTAATAAGTCCTAAATAAATGGAAAGGTCATGTTCATGGATTAGAAGACACAATTAAGATAGCAATATTCCTCAACTTGATAATGATTCAGTGATGCTGAAGTGTATATACAATGTGACAAGCTGATCCTAAAATTTACATAGGAATGTAAGGGACACAGCATAAGCAAATAATCTTTAAAAATAAAAGCAAAAATTTTCCCCTCCAGTTCCTGATTTCAAAACTTACTACAAAACTACCTTACTATAAAATCATGATTATGTGGAACCAATATAAGGATAGACACATAAGTCAGGTAACTGAATTGAGAGTTCAGAAATAACTCTTCAATAACAGATAATTCAATGCAGAAAGAATAATTTTTCCAAAAATTGTGTTGAAATATCTGGATAGCCACATGCAAAAAAGATAAAGTTGGATCCCACTTTACATCATATACAAAAATATAATACAAAGTGAATCACAGACCTAAATGTAACAGCTAAAGTTATAAAATTCTTAGAAGAAAATATAAGCTTTGTATCCTTATTTTCTTAGATAAGATACCTAAAGTATAAGTGAACAAAAATAAATATGACTTCATCAAATTAAATACATTTGTACGTGAAAAGATACTAAGAAGATGAAAACACAGGATGCAAATTTACAACTGACATCACAGAAATACAAGCATCATAAAAGATTACTGCAAACAATTATATACCAACTAATTAGACAACCTAGAAGACATGGATGGATAAACGGATAAATTTCTAGAAATGTACAGTCTCCCCAAACTGAACCAGGAAAAACCAAAATATATGAACAGACTGATTACCAGTAGTGCAATTATATCAGTAGTAAAGCATTTCTTAAAAAACAACAATCCAGGATCAGACTACTTCACAGGTAAATCCTACCAAACATTTAGAGAAAAGTTAACATCTATCAAATAGATGTCAAAATATCCCCCCAAACTGATGAAGGAACACTTTCCAATTCATTTCTACAAGGCCAGCATTACCTTGATACCAAAACTTACAAAAACTAGACAAATATTTCACACACACACACACGCACACACATACATAAACACAAATACAGATCAATATCACTGATGAACACAGGTGTAAAAATCCTCAACAAAATATTAGCAAACCAAATTCAAGTTGAGTTTAGTCCAGGGATACAAGGCTGTTTCAATATCCACTAGTCAACATTCATGATACACCACATTAAGAAAATGAAGGATAAAAATCATATGATTATCTTAATAGTACAGGCAACATAACTAAATATATTAATATTAAAAATTATATATGATAAACCCATAACTAACATCACACTTAATGATGAAAAGTTGAAAACTTCTCCTCTAAGAACAGGAACAAGTCAAGAATCCCCACTCATCACTTTTATTCAACATGGTTTTAGAAGTTATAGCCATAGTAGTCAGAAAAAGAAAAAAGGACAAAAGGCATTCAAATTGGAAAGGAAGAAGCAAAATTTTCACCATTTGCAGAGGACAAGATATTATATATAGAAAACTCTGAAGACACCACCAAAAAAACTATTAGAATTAATAAATAAATTCAGTAAAGTTGTGGAATACAAAATAAATGTACAGAAATCTATTGCATTTCTGTACATTAATAATGGACTGTCATAAAGAGAATAACAATTTTAGTTCCATTTATGCTGCCAAGTCCCTTCAGTCGTGTCCAACTCTGTGCGACCCCATAGATGGCAGCCCACCAGGCTCCCCCATCCCTGGGATTCTTGCCACTTCCTTCTCCAATGCATGAAAGTGAAAAGTGAAAGTGAAGTCGCTCAGTTGTGTCTGACTCTCCGCGACCCCATGGACTGCAGCTTACCAGGTTCCTCCATCCAGTGATTTTTCCAGGCAAGAGTACTGGAGTGGGGTGCCATTGCCTTTNGAAAAAATTGAAGTTTTTTTTTTTTTTTTTTTTGTACCTGGTCCCTCCCCTCGATGCTTCTGCCAGAAGGAGCCTGCAGTTCCCTGATCTGCCCATCACTCAAGCAGGAAAGAGAGTCTGGGGTGTCCCCCAACACAGAACCCCAGCTCAGGGAGGGATTAGCAAATGCCAGTGTCACCATGTTCACAACCTCCTCACCTGCCTCCAGAGGAGGGGGAGGTGAGGCCATAGAAAGAGGGCTCTGGAGGCTCAGCTGCCCCCCTCAGGGGCAGCGAGGCAGAAGGGGCTTTGTGACTTTATGCCAGANTGCCAGTCTCACCATGTTCACAACCTCCTCACCTGCCTCCAGAGGAGGGGGAGGTGAGGCCATAGAAAGAGGGCTCAGGAGGCTCAGCTGCCCCCCTCAGGGGCAGCGAGGCAGAAGGGGCTTTGTGACTTTATGCCAGAGGGTTAAGCCCACCTGAGTACTGCTATGGGGATACTGGGCACATCTGGGTTGAGCAGGGGAGCCCTGTGGTCAGGTTATGGTGTCTGCAGGGTGCCAGGTGGGCTTGGAACTGTTGCCACCCACCTGCTGTGCACAGCAATAGGGATTCCTGGGGCAAAGCCTTACGTAAGGCCTTAATCCTGGAGAAGGAAATGGAAACCCACTCCAGTATTCTTACCTGGAGAATTCCATGGACAGAGGAGCCTGGTGGGCCACAGTCCATGGGTCGCAAAGAATCGGACACAACCGAGTGACTAACACTATTCCTAAGGCTTTAGTGGCCAGGAATTTGGGCTCTTCTGACTTGCCTCTGACCTGGCCCCTTCCCAGGGGACCAGGGCTCAGCACTTCCTCGGGGGCACAGTCAGCTCCTGAGCCGCAGTGTGGGAGCTGGGGACAGGGGTTCAGTCTGAAAAGCAATGCCGCGTGTCTGGGGGATGGTGAAGGTGAAGATGTCCCTGGCGAGGAGGGCTCAGCTCAGAGCCTGTGGATGCAGATTCTTGGTAAGTGTGTGCCGTGTGGTTGGGGTTGGATTGTTTTTCCTGGCAGATAAAACCCAGCAGTATTCATCAATCTGCACATGGTGCTGGGGAGACACAAAATCAGAGAAGTAATTCCTGGCCATTTACGGAGAATCCTGGCTTCCCTGTTGGCTCAGATATTAAAGAATCTGCCTGCAATGCTGAAGACCTGGGTTTGATCCCTGGGTTGGGAAAACCCCCTGGAGAAAGGAATGGCTCCACCACCCCAGTATTCTTGCCTGGAGTATTCCATGGACAAAGGGAGCCTTGTCTGGCTTTAGTCCATGTGGTCGCAGAGTCAGACACGACGGAACAACTAACACTTTCCTATTGATACCAGAAAACATTTATCGAAAGTCCAGACTCTTGTTCAGTGCATTCAAAAGAATGTAGGCAAGGAACAAAAAACTCAAACACACACGCTGAGGCTGAGGAGCAAAAAGAACAAAGAAGCAGTTTATTGAGGCAAAAGCAAAGGACACACTTTTCGAGTGCAGGCGTCCTCGAAAGCGGGGGTTACACTGCAGTTGTTGATTCCCCCCCTTTTATCTGATTTTAGGCCCTTGAATGGAAGGAAGTCATTTGATTAGGAGGTAGAATATTCACTGGGGGGAGAGTCGAGGTGAGGCCTCACTGGCCCCAGGTTGCATCTGTGCATTTGTCTCCTGAAGCCACCATTACAGGCACTGTGAGAGCTATTTGAGAAGCTCTGACCAACCTAGATAGCATATTCAAAAGCAGAGACGTTACTTTGCCAACAAAGGTCCATCTAGTCAAAGCTATGGTTTTTCCAGTAGTCACGTAGAAACTGAATGTGAGAGTTGGACTATAAAGAAAGGTGAGTGCTGAAGAATTGATGCTTTTGAACTGTGATGTTGGAGAAGACTCTTGAGAGTCCCTTGGACTGCAAGGAGATCCAACCAGTCCATCCTAAAGGAGATCAGTCCTGGGTGTTCATTGGAAGGAATGATGCTAAAGCGGAAACTCTGGTACTTTGGCCACCTCATGTGAAGAACTGACTCATTTGAAAAGACCCTGATGCTGGGAAAGATTGAAGGCAGGAGGAGAAGGGGACGACAGAGGATAAGATGGCATCACCGACACTATGGACTGGATGGCATCACCGACTCTATGGACATGATTTGAGTAGGCTCTGGGAATTGGTGATGGACAGGGAGGCCTGGCATGCTGCATTCATGGGGTTGCACAGAGTCGGACACAACTGAGCGACTGAACTGAACTGAATCGAAGAGCTGTTTTTCCTTAAAGTGTCTCTCACTAGTCAAGCAGCCACAGGTGGAAAGTGGTTCAGGGTTGTCAGCAACCTGAGCAGTTTTATTGCACATGCTCCACGGTGTCCATGGTCAGAGTTTCTTGTTCAGATGCTACAGAGGTTCTGTTTTAGATGCCATTCCGCCACGTGTCATGGCCTCAGGAAATTCGAAGCAAGGAGGTGGCTTTCCTTCTGCCTAATTTTTATGCGTGAGGTGGCTGTCCTTGGGCCCGGTCCTGTCTTTCCCACCTCATTATATGCCAGGCTGTGGGCATGACCTCTGCCTCCAGGCTTGAGGGTTAAACGGCAGGCCCTGGTCAGAGCTGTAACTTTCTGCCTCACCTCAAACTCTGTCCAGCCACCAGGTAGGCAGCTGGAGTGAAGGTTCTCGAATGCACATCTGACTGTGTCCCTTCCCATGCCTCCTCTAAGCCCACTGTCAAGTCCTCACTCCTCAGCTTGACTCACCTACTGCTTCATCTCTAATATCCAGCCCCCTGACCAACTCCTGCTCAGCTATTAAACTCTGACTCCTGTGTTTATGATTAACCTCATTCAGATTACTTCATTGGCTAGCTGGTTCAAGTACACGTTGTCCTTGAGTTTTTTCCCCCCAGAGCTTTTCAACATATTTGCAGAACTCATAGCCTTTGGCAGAACATCCTTATTCATATTGCCGTCTTTAGGGTCGGAGTCTTGGGGTGGATTGTAATGGTCCCCCAAGGACATGAGCCACACTGAGCAGGTTTGCTTAGATGCACATGCTCAAGAGTTCTGACGTCTGGATTTATGCTCAAGTCACAGTACACTATTGATCACTTTGTACTTGAAATGATTGATAGTTGGAGATAAAAATTTTCACGATGCTTGCTTTTTAGGTGGTTTTGTCCTCTAGTTATTCTAAACTGCTATGAGATGGAAAAATATGTTTATACTGTAGAGTCCCTAACTGCTGTCGTGTCATGAAAGCGTGTAGCACTTAGCATGCTCTCCGCTACTAGTAGCAGAATTAATGGTTCTGAACTAGTGGTTTTGAACAATAGGGATATTTATTGTTTCGTGTAAGCAATCTGAAAGTAGGTGGTTCCAGGTTGAATCTAGGGATGAATAATCAAACACTCAGGCAGTTTCCAAGCTTTACTCCACACCCTCTAGATATACGGACTTTTGTTTTCAGACTGTTGCCCCATGGTCTCAAGATGGCTGCCACAGCTCCAGGCATCACATTCTCTCACGGTTGTATTCAAAGCCTGGTATGAAAAGGATGAGGCAGAGAGCTGTCTTTTGTTGAGTTGCTCTATTAATCAAAAAAGGAAGAATACCTTACAGACTTCTCTTTAAGTCTTATTAACCATAACAGGTCATTTGACAACCTCCAGTTGCAAGGAAGGCTGGGAGTGCAAGTTTCTGATATTTTCAGCCTCAAGTGTGAGAGATGGGTTCTATTAGGAGGGAAAAAAGTGGACAACAACTCCATCTGCCACAGAGAATATATATCTTGCATGTATATGTCAGGTACCCACCAAACAAGTACAGAGCGCCTGCTAAGAGCCAGGTTCTTGCTGTGGGTGCTAGAAGCGAAGCTTCACATCATCTGACTCAGTCCCTGCCCTGTCCTGGAGAGAAGCTGTATTCATGAGCCAGAGAGTAAAAATCAGCAAATTAAATGCAAAATACTGTCAGAACTCCTAGGAGCAGAACTGAGAAGCTATCTTGGTTTTGGAGAATGGAGAACTTCATGGAAGAGGTGATATTTGAACTGTGTCTTGAAGGATGAATAGGAGTTTACCAGGGGGAAGAAACAAGAAAAGGCCATTTCTGACCAGGGACAGCAAGGGCAACTTCAGAGCTCTGCAAAAACCTGCTTTGGTTTTATTGGCCACCACCTCCTCCATCACCACCCTGGCTCGGAAGGAGTGCCACCCTTAATCAGAGCTGAGCCTCAGGGCCCATTTGGCTGTTCTGAAAGTGACAGTGATATGTGCTCGTTCCACTTGGGGAGTCTTCATTCAGAAGGACTGAAGTCCTTCAGGCCTGCTGTGGGTGATGTGGGCTGCTCTGTGGGGGCATTTTTCTTCATTCAACCCACAGTGACACCCCCACTATTGGAGGATGCACTGACCCTCACCCACTGTGTGGGGGTGGGGGGATGTCTTGCAGAGCCTGTGTCTCTCCCTGCACCCCTGCCCCTGCCGGCCCTGACACTGGCCACATGACCTGAACCAGGCAGTGGCTATGCCTGCCTGCTGGATATGGTGATGAGTCCAGATGTGAGCAGAAGCGATTGAAGGCCTTCTGTGGATTTCTTGAAGTCCACCCTGCAGAGGCTGATTTGAGAGATGGAGCCCGTGTCCTGCCAGGGCTCCAAGCCCATATCCAGGAATCTCTCTGCACGGCTTCCCTACGCATCCCGTTATGAGAGCGACAAATCACCTTTCCCACTTGGGTTCATTGGAGCTGGTTTTATCGCTTGCAATAAAGTCTTGGCTAATCTACTAGCACATATTATTAGCGAAAGCACACTGTCTGCTGCCTGGCTGCCACCTCTGCTGGTAATGTCCCTGTCCCCAGTGAGGCCTTCTCTTCTGTCTTACTGAGTCTGGATGGAGGACGAACTCCTGGGAGGGCTGGCTCGGCGTCTCTTCTCCCGTTTCTCCAAGACCTTCCCTCTGTGGCTTCTTTCGTTCCAAGCCAGCCAGTGGCTCCTGTGGCCCCAGGGGCCCAGGGGTGCAGGTCCCTGTCATCCCGCTGCTGTGTGGGGCCCATGCCATCCAGGAAGTTCCCCCATGCACAGCTGGAGCCTGTATAGGTGATAAAACTCCCTCTGCCTTTCACTGTCACTCCTTCGGGACGTTCACACGTTTCCCTGGGCCTGTGGTCCACTTACCAGGGGAACCCATCACCTTGCTGACACGTAAGCCAGAGCACGGAGGCCCAGAGAAAATCAACACTTTATGACCTCGTCTAGCCCAGGAGCTCCCTTCTCTGGGCAGCCCGTCTCAGCTGCAGTCTCTCCAAGCTTCATCAACAAGATTACCCTTTACTCAGATCAATGACTTCTCAACTCCTCATTTTCTTCTCCTGAACACAATACCCTCTTATGGAGACTTCCCTGGTCTAGTGGTTAAGAATCCACCTTCCAGTGTAGGGAACACAGGTTTGATCCCTGGTTGGAAAACTAAGATCCCACATGCTGCAGGACAACTATGCTCACTCACTGTAACTACTGAGCCTGCAGGCCACGACCAAGAGCCCATGCATTGCCATAAAAGATCCCACATGCTGTAACCAAGACCCAACACAACCAAAAATAAATAAATTAGTTAAAAACAAATCTGATTCAAGCTGAATTCCTTTAAACAAAAACAAAAACCCTCCTATCCAAGGGATTGGCAAGCCAGGCCCCATGAGCCACATCTAGCTTGAGTCTTATTTTTGTACAGCTGCAAGGCAAGAGTGGGTTTTACACTTTGAAAGGGTTGAAAAAAATCGGAAGGGTGATCCAGGGGGCGCTAGTGATAAAGAACCCACCTGCCAATGCAGGAAATATGACACTCGGGTTCGATCCCTGGGTCGGGAAGATCCCCTGGGGGAGGGCATGGCAACCCACTCCACTACTCTTGCTTGGAGAATCCCATGGACAGAGGAGACTGGCAGACTACAGTCCATGGCGTTGCAAAGAGTCGGACATGACTGAAGCGACTTAGCACCCAGTATGACATTTCAGGGCATGTGAGAATCATATGAAATCCACGTCTCTGTGTCTCTAAGTAAAGACTGATTGCAACACAGCCACGCTCCTCTGTGTGCATATTGTCTGTGGCTGCTTTGACACTGCAGTAGCCGAGGGTGAACTGCTGTGACAGAGACCATAGGGCTTCTTGGTGCCTAAACGATTTACTGTTTACAGAAGATGTTTGCGGACCCTGCTGTATCCTTTCCCCTTTGGTTTCTGGTGACTTCTGTTCCACTCAAGTCTCCCAGAGAAAGGCACACCCCTCGTGCTGCTACAGTGTGGGAACTTCGAATTTTCAGGGGACAAGAAGGAGAGCACAGCTTCATCTCAAAGACGTTATGGTCAGTGCTGATGTTTCAGACTTCCGAGGGGACTTCTTGGGGGAGAGTGGGCTTCTCGTGCCCTTCAAATGACAACACGTGACAGTGAAAGCTTCAGATCCAGAGGCCAGTCCCGGGGCGGCTGCTACTTCTGTGACCTTCCAAGACAGCTTTGGAGGCTGTCCCATTAGATCCCCTGAGGCTGTCCCACTGGCTCCCTAAAGAAAGGCCTAGATCCTGCCCCTTCCTGGGCCAACAGTCACTTCTGCTTTGCTGTAAGAATTCAGGAAACTAATGGGGACTTTGGCCCAGTATGTCTTTGGGACGTGATGGCAACTTCCCACTAATTTTCTCTTTGGAATCCCAAGTTTTCGGACTCCTGCAGTCTCAGCTGGCCTGACCATGAGCCAGGGTGACCCCAGGTTCCGTTCTGAGTCCTATGGTCTGCCACCACTTGCTCTCAATGGCCGGCTGACTCAGGAGGCACAGGTGAAACTGTCAGGCTGGGTACCCGGGGAGCATCTGAACTAGAGATGGGCCAGCGTAGTAAGCACCACTGATGTGCTGATTGGAGGAGGGGACCACACAGGCCCGTCAAGGTGCGTTTGGCTGCAGGTAAATCCTGTGTCAGTGGTGGTGTAAGCGCAGCAGGCACTTAATCATCTCACAGGGTACGGCATCTGGAGGTGTGCTCTGCATTTTCTTTGGTGGCTCAGTGATACCAACAGGACTCCAGTTCTTTCTCTTCCCGTTTTACTGTCCACACGATACAGTCACCATAGCTCCAGGCCTGACAGCCGTATCCCAAGGCAGGGCAGCAGGGCAGCCAAAAGCTTTACACGTGCTTGGCTCTCGCCCTTCAGAGGGTGAATGGCTTTCCCAGAAGCCTCCAGCAGACGTCTCTGTACATCTCCATGGCCAGAACCATCTTTACCTGGTACTTGAGCAACATTGGGCTTGTATGAGCAAGAATATGGGGAGATGTAGCCTTGACAGCTCCCACCCTTCATGGCCGCTGGAATTTCTGGACCAATGAGAAGTCAGCCCTTTCTATTCATCTCCTGCTGAGTCTTGCCTTTGGGAGTTATGTTGGAGGAGTGAGATGTGTGTGTGAGGGGGGGTGGGCAGGATGCAGCTCAGTGTTGGGTCTGATGTACCTCTCAGCACCCTGCAAGGAGGAGGGGAGTCAGAAAGCTGGGTACCCAAAGTAACTCTTTCAAAAGTCTTCGTCCACAAGAGCTGTGAAAAATGCTGGGATTGTTGGGACTTCCCTGGTGGTTCAGTGGCTAAGACTCTGTACTCCCAGTGCGGGGTCCCAGGTTCAATCCCTGATCAGGGAACTAGATCCCACATGCTGCAACTAAGAATTCCCATGCAGCAGCTAAAGATCCCACGTCTGCATCTAAGCCCTGGCACAACCAAATAAATAAATATTAAAAAACATATTTCCTGGGGTTGTTGGGTAGAGACCTAAAAGGCAGGAAGGTTGGGCTTCCCAACCCAGCCGTCCCTTCGGCCCCCTTCTCTGGTCACCTAAGTATGAAATGGTGGTTTTGTTGTGAACAGGGCCAGGCCAGGCTCTTGCTGATGGAGAATGCTGGTGATGCGGGGTTGTCGCCGTGTCAGGCGGTCTGGCTCTCAGAGCAGGCAATTTCCCTTCCCCCAGCCAGCCTCCCCTCTTCCCAGGTCTACCCTACTCCTGCCAGTCATCCCAGCAGGACCCTGCTCTCCTAAGAGGGTGGTCAAGAGTTGAGTGTTTGTCCTTGAGCGGTTGAGTTTGTGATCACAAAGCTATCCTTCCCTAGGAGGTCATTCCAGTCCACAAACCCTTCCTGGCAGGGTTCTGGGTACTCTTCCCTGGTTTGTTCCCAGGAGTAAGGAAGGTTCCCTCTTTTGGGGTTCTTTCTTGTTCCTTTGCCTGGGACAGAGGGGGTGGTTCCCAGAGGTGACATTTCAATCTATCTTCTCCAGGACTAGTCAGCCAGAGGTCTGTCTGGGTCTGTCTGCTGCTAACAGACCGTGTGCAGGCCATTAGGCAGAGCCCTAGCTGGCTGTTTTTTTTTTTTTTTTAAGCCTATTATTTTAATTCCTGAAGCTTTTACAAGGAACAGGCAGCAAATACAGCAACAGCAGCACACTCTGTCTGCCTCCTAATTATGACAGTTCATGACTCAGAATCTCAAATTGGTCATTTCTTTGGCCCCAGCATCCTACCCGACTCTTCCCCACATCCCTTCTGAACGAGTCAGCCCATCTTGCAGGAGGAAAGGATGCTGATGTAATTCATCGTGTTTCAGATATTACGTGTGGGGTGGAATAGCGATGCTGTCTGCTGCAGGGCAGGGGGTGAAGAGAGGACTAAAACTTATTTCATTAAAAACCAAGAGAAAGTCACATCAAGCCCTCATCCCTGCCCGCTCCTTTTACTGTGCTCTGTTTACTAAAGCTCCTGTGTGTTTATTTAATTTTATTGGAAAATAAGAAATGCACCCCCCAAAACTGCCTCACACAAACATGACTAGAAATAAAGTGTGTTTATAATGCTTTTAGATTTTCTCTCATTAACCCACCACTTCTCTGACCTGGTGGGGTGTGGGCATTGTGGGGGTGGGGAGGCAGGCATTGGGGTGCTTCTTCATGTGCAGGGCGGGCTCCCTTCTCCCAGGGTGCCAAGGCCCCCGCCACCCTCCTTCTGTGGTTAAAAAGCTTTCCAACCCGTTCTCTATTTCGTGAGCGTGTCCCTAGTCATTTCAGGTTTCCCACAAGCAACAACTGGAAAATTTCCCCTGAAATCAAGCTTAGTTTTTCCCATCCTGATGAATAAAAAGTCAGGCAAGGTGAATAAATCCCCTTTCTCACCTCCAGCTAGTTCTCTGCCTCGACTGCTCCGCCCATGCCACTGACTCCAGTTCAGCATAGTCCCCGGAGATGCCTCTACCTCAAGTCCAACTGATGCTTCCCTGCATCCCATTTGACTCTCTAGCTTCCGGCCCCAGAACTGCTTTGCTCTCCCCTCCCCCTCCACTGGCACCTCCTGACGGCCCAGGTGATTCTCACCCAGGCTTTTCAACTCCCCTTTCTCTCGACCCTGCACTGTGACCTCAGCCTTCCCTTGTCTCCACGGGTCTTGATCACTTCCACATGGATGGCTCCAACCCTGGGGTCTCCTCTGAACCATGAGCTTGTTTGGCCAACTGTTTTCAAGGTACCCTCACTTTTTTTTTTTTTTTTTGGCCACACTGTGCAGCATGTGGGATCTTAGTTCCCTGACCAGGGATTGAACTCAAGTCCCCTGCAT
>SJYV01056333.1:3425222-3485042 GCA_006410875.1 Neotragus pygmaeus
GGATTGGCTGTTCACCCTTCAACACATGTCCAAGATAGCAGGGCCCCTCAGGAGCCTTCCACGCCCGCCACCCCGGGGAGCTGCTCCTTTGTATGCAAGTCTCATATGGTCCATTGCATGTGGAATTCTCTTTTATTGCCTCCTCTCCCCCCGCAGAGAGACACTGTGTCCCCATCACCTTTCCTGACAGTGCCCAGCTCTGGGCAGACCTCTTGCAAAGTCATTATCACCTGTGCGAAGAGTAATCATAGGAATGATTTCCTTTGGCAGACTCACCAAATAATAGACTTCTAACCTCCCTCATTACTTCCCCTCCCTCCTATTTAACCAGTTCGCAGGGCCCTAATATCTCACAAGTCCTTCCTAATGGGCTCATTTCTAAAATCATTCTCTTTTTTAATAAGTCAGGGGTAACTTGCCACGTCTATCACTAATGACCTCTTTCAAAATGCCTGGGCACCTCTCCTGGTTTTTGAAAGGCCTTAAATGGTTTTCTGAGTTTGAGCGGGACCAATTTTTCCTTTTACCAATCTGCAATGAGAACATGTCTGAATGACTCATAATATCTGTATCACAGTTCTCTTCCAGTGGATTAAAAATATTTTGTACCTTTGATGTTTTTTGCCCTGATATGTGGTGTCTGCAGACCAGGACCCTCTTTCAAGGGACAGTATCTTCCTTGAGGGCCACGGTAGTTTACATGGTTTGTCCACATATTCACTGCCCTTCTCTGGGCCCATCTCTTGAGTATCCACCCCATTGCCTCCTCCATGGGAGGGATAGATACCCTTCCTGTTCCACTGGCTTCTGGCTTGGCTGTTTGACTTACTTTGGCTAGTGGTATACGAGCAGATACAACATACTCTGGGCTTCCCCAGGTGGCCCAGTGATAAAGGATCGGCCTAAAGTTCAGAAGCCACAGGAGACACAGGTTTGATCCTTGGGTTGTGAAGATCCCCTGGAGGAGGAGATGGCAACCCACTCCAGTATTCTTCCCTGAGAATCCCATGGACAGAGGATCCTGGTGGGCTATAGTCCATGAGGTTGCACAGAGTCCGACATGACTGAAGCAACTGCACACCAGCAAATTGCTACGGCACAGCACAGCATGGCAAAATCAGACCGATACAGATGCTGTTGGTCATGCAGAGAAGACAGAGATTTCTATTTTGAAAACTCTAGGGAGGTTTTCTTACTTGCCCATTGGATCATGGGATGCCTGCTAGATTGTTCAAAGGGGTGCATTTTGGAGAAGACTCATTAAACCTTCAAAACCCTGTTCCCATTGCGACTTGTCACCATCTCCCACTCTTGGCAGCCATTCCTCCCATCACCATAGCAACACACGTTCGGGGACAGAAACTGGAAAATCCTCGAAAGGGATGAGGGAAGCAATTTTTACTTCCTCCTCGGACCTCAGAAACCTCATCTTATCTTCTGTAGCTTTGTTACCTAAGGTAAAGATGAAAGCAAAATGTCCTAAGACTGAAGGGTCTGTAGACCAAAGAGTCTGTTTAAGTATAAGGAAATGTTACTGTACCTGCTGCCAGAGGAGAAGGGGAGGAAGGATCCCTCAGAGTGTGTCCCACTGCAAGGATATTGCTTATATATGGGAAGAGCTGCCCCCAATCCAACTGAGCCCCATTCCACACACAGCAGCAACCTCTAGGTGGTACTTTGTTGAGAATGCATCTTGATCAGGGGTCTGCCCTGTGGGTCACTTGGATCACCTACGTCTTGGAACCAGCAACCCAGATACTCTGATGAATCATGTGTATTTTGAGGTCATTGAATTGAAATTAGTGCAAACAGCTCTGTCAGGACTGGCAAGTGCATCTTCTCTTTCTTAGGCAGAAATCTAGGTTTGGGTTGTTTCACCAAAGAGCTACATTAGAATTATTTTTTTTCACCTGCATTTTTTTTTTAAAGAGAAGATTCAACAGTAGGCTTTGGAAATAAATGTCCTGGTAACTGTCTACGCTCACACCTGACTCAGCACCAAACCAGGGTAGATGGGAGCAATGACCCATACCTGTGTCACGTGTGGGCATCCTGGGCTGGAGAACTTGAATTTGAGATGGAACAAGAGGGTCTCAGCAACATGGACCTGCCAGGTAGGGAGGAGGGTGGACCATCAGGGTTCTCAAGAGAAAAAGAACCAATAGGAAGTTGGAAATATTGATTAAAAGAAGTTAGCTCAGGGACTTCTCTGGTGGTCCAGTGGTTAAGTCTCCAAACTCCCAATGCAGGGGGCCTGGGTTCGATCCTTGGTCAGGGAACTAGATCCCATGGGCTACAGCTAAAGACCTTGCATTCCAAAGCAAAGACTGAAGACCCTGTGTCGCTGTAACTAAGACATGGCCCAGCCAAATAAAATATATATTAAATAAAAAAAGAAGTTAGCTCAAGCAATTATGTGGCTAGAGAAGCCCCACGATCTACTGTGCAAGCTGGAGCCCCAGAAGAGCAGTGGTGTAATTCAGTCTGAGTCTGAAGGCTTAGGAACCAGGGGAGCTAGTGGGATAAATGCCAGGCCAGGAACAGAAGATGAGATATGCCTGCTGAAGCTGCGAGGCAGAGAAACAAAAAGGGGCGAATTCCTCCTTCCTCAGCCTTTTGTTCTATTTAGGGCCTCAGTGGCTTAGATGTTGCCTGGCCACACTGGGGAGGGCAGATCAACTTTACTGAGTCCACTGATGCAGATGCTAGTTTCACTGGAAACAACTTCATATGGGGAGTTCCCTGGTGGTCCAGTGGTTAGGACTCAGTGCTCCCACTGCCTGAGTCCCACTCCAGTGCTCTTGCCTGGAGAATCCCGGGGACAGAGGAGCCTGGTGGGCTGCCGTCTCTGGGGTCGCACAGAGTCGGACACGACTGAAGCGACTTAGCAGCAGCAGCAGCAGCTTCCCACCTCCAGGGGCCCAAGGTCAGTCCTTGGTTAGGGAACTAATATCCCACAAGCTTTGTGGCTCAGCAAAAAAAANGGGCTGCCGTCTCTGGGGTCGCACAGAGTCGGACACGACTGAAGCGACTTAGCAGCAGCAGCAGCAGCTTCCCACCTCCAGGGGCCCAAGGTCAGTCCTTGGTTAGGGAACTAATATCCCACAAGCTTTGTGGCTCAGCAAAAAAAAAAAAACACCAAAAACCTAATAGACAACCTGGAAATAACGTTTCATCTGGGCTTCCTGTGGCCAGTCAGGTAGACACATAACATTAACCATTTCAAGAGGAAGCCAGATGCAGCTCCAAGGCCCGCCCCAAGGAATGGGCCGATGAAGAAATGCCAGCAGCCTGACAATACGCAGGAAGCAGAATCACATCTGGGGAGGCTCAATTGAGGTGGGGGTACACAGCCCGGGATAGGGGTACCGAGGCCTCCACAGCATGATCTCAGAGTTATCCATTGTTAGCTGGACTCTCGTCAGCACCTGGAATAAGGAGCGAAGGTTGGAAAAAGAATCCAGAAGAAGGTGGATGGCAGAAGCGGGCGGGGGGGAGTGACTTATTGGAGGCACTGGGGCCTGGTTTGGACCTGCCAGGGGAAACCAAGACAGACTTCTTGCAGCCAGATAGATGTATGCTGGACTAAGGAATTGGAGAGGGTTGGGGGTGGTGCTGCGATTTGCGAGCTTCAGGGGCCCCAAGGCTGCCCCGCACCGAAGTCTGAGACACAGAGGGTCTGGTGGAGCGATCCCTTCCAGCCTCCCTGTGAGGAGCCCAACCTCCCTGGCTGGCACAGGTCTTTGCAGATTTCATGGGACAGAGGCCCTCCCGCTCTCCCCCCAACCAATTCAGAAAGCTTCTTGTTTCTTTCTCCCATTCTGGCAACAGCATCTGACAGTTTCACTCTCTCAGGCTGTTAAGATGTTCATTTCCTCTCAGGTGCAAATGGAAATGAGAGGAAAGAAAATGCCCTAGAATTATTCGATGTTTCTCTAATTTGATTGCCAGCAGCCCTCTGAAACTGATCATCTCATTATTGCCACAAAAGGAAATGTGAGAGCACTGCTGAGGGCAGAAAGGGGCGGGGTGGGTTAGCCTCTGTCCTCTCCTTAGACCTCAGAAACCAAAGCGCCCCCTCAGGAGACAGCCTGTCCTATTTTGTCACGAAGAGATGGATTCCCGAAATGAACTGAAAAGGCCCTGAGTAATTTTGAAGCAATATTAAGAGAACTGTGTTCGTGGTTATGATCAGTTTCTCTCAGTCTCTTCCCATCTGTTTTCCTGGAAGGAGCCCTCCGCAGGAAGCTTCATTCAAGAGTCGTAGCTGCCAGGATGCCTTGAGCATCCTGAGATGGGCGTCCCTGAGAATGTTCCTCTCCTTCCGTGTGGAGCAGAGGGCTGGACTGGGCAGCAGAATGCTGGTTGACTGGACTCTGTTACTCTTTGAAAAGAGCCCCTGCTGTATATTTTTCCCGGTGTATGGGTAGCAACTGCTGTNTGAGATGGGCGTCCCTGAGAATGTTCCTCTCCTTCCGTGTGGAGCAGAGGGCTGGACTGGGCAGCAGAATGCTGGTTGACTGGACTCTGTTACTCTTTGAAAAGAGCCCCTGCTGTATATTTTTCCCGGTGTATGGGTAGCAACTGCTGTCATCCGCTCCCCGGCCTCCCAGCTCCAGTTTAGAGACAGGCACATCTCTCCCAGAATCACTTTCCAGACTTCTAGCGGAAGGCATTGTGATGAGGGCTAATAACTTTTCAGCACATTGAGGCTTTGAACACCTGTGTGTGTGTGTTTCTTTCGAGTCTTTCCTATGGAATCGCCCCAATGTCAAGGTAATAATAACTTTTCAGTCAGCACATCACACAGAACACATGTGGATTTTAGAAAATCAAAGATTTAAAGGCCTGGCAGGGACCCTCAAAGGCATGAAACCCAACTTCCCCAGCGTTTCTGTTATTTCTGCAGGATCCTAACGTGGTGTTGTCCAGTCCAGAACAGAATGCCTCCGGTGATGGGGACCTTAGCACCGCCCTGAGGGAGGAAACCATTAGTGAGAGATTCCTCTGGTTGAGCTGAGATAACTCTTTGTCAGTAGTCCTCAGGTCTGGTCCTGGTTCTCACAGTTGGGAAGTTCAGAGGCGGATGAAGCTGCTCCCTGAGGTTTTCTTCTCTGGACCAATAACTGATTGCTCCCACCATTGCCCACGTGAAAAGGGCTCAAGTCTTCTTGGATTTCTGACACATTCTGCTCATCAGTATCTAAGGAAAACCAGGAGCTCCAGTTTCCTGAGCAGGGCAACCCCTTCCTCTACTTGGAGAATTTGAGGGCAAGCCAATGTGGAAACCACGGCCTCCTGCGTTCCCTCAGGTAACAGCCTCCTCTTGCTCTCAGTACAGGTGTGCAAACAAGGATGAAGGCACACACACTGGGCCTGCTGAGGACTTCAGACTCCAGCAGTGGGACCCTGGTCCTTGACCCGAGGACCTTTTAAAAATTGTTAATGAATTTATTAAGCTACAATTGACCCACAGTAAACTGCACATATTTGAAATGGACAGTTCGATCAACATGACCTATGTAGATATATTGGGTTGGCTAAAAGTTAATTCAAATTTTCCCATAAGGTGTTAGAGGAAAACCTGAATGAACTTTCTGGTTAACCTAATAATACATCCTTGAAACTATCACCTCAATCAAGATAATGGACAGTCCATCACCCCCTAAAATCTCTTTGTACCTTTTATAAACTCTGCTCCCCTCCCTCCCAGGCAACTGCTGGTCTGCTGTCACTAAAGATTCGTTTGCATTTTATGGGGCTTTATATAAGTGGAATCGTATGGTATGTACTCTTTATTTTCTGGCTTTTAAAAATTTTACTCAGTGTACTTACTCTGAGATCCATCCATGTTCTTGTTTACATTCCCACCAGCAGTACCCCAGTGCTCCCATTTCACCTCATCCTCACCAACGCTTCTTATCATGTCTTTTTGACGACAACCGTTGTGAGATAATATCACTTTGTGGTTGCATTTCCCTGATGATTGGTGATGCTGAGCACCTTTTCATGTACGTGATGGCCATGTCTGCATGTCTTCTTTGAAAAGATGTCCACTCATGTTCTAAGCCTACTTGAAAATCAGATTGTTTGTTCCATTCATATTTTATTGATGTTGTGTGTATGGCATTTATTTCATTTATTTTGGTTTCCAGTTGTTCATTGCTAATATGTAGAAACACAGTTGGATTTTTTTTTTTTGATCTTGTATTCTGCAAACTCACAAAACTAATTTATTAGTTCTCCTTGCTTTTTTGTAGATTCTAGTAATCATGTCATCTGTGAATGAAGAGAGTTTTCTTTATTCCTTTTTAATCTGAGTGACTTTCATTTCTTTTTCTTGTTTTATTCCACAGGTTAGAGTACACTGTTGAATTGAAGTGGTAAGAGCAGAAATGTCATCTCCCTGATCTTAAAGGAAAACTTCAATCATGATCAAGTATGATTTAGCTATAGTGTTTTGTAGATACCTCTTTTCAGGGCTGAAGAAATTCCCTTCTATTTCTAGTTTGATTTGAGTTTTAATTAGGAATGGATACTGGATTTGATCAAATACTTTTCTGCATCTTCTGGGATATATGTACAGTTTTCCTTTTTCATTTAGTCTGTTAATATGGTGAATTACACTAATTGGTTTTTGAATGATAAACCGATTATATATTCCTGGGTTAAACCTCACTTGGTCATGATGTATTCTTTTTTATATATCATTGAATTGAATTTTCTAAAGTTCTGTTAATTTTTTGCAACTATATTTATAATAGATATGGGGCTGTATAGTTTTATTTTCTTGTAATGTCCTTGTCTAGTTTTGGTATTAGAATAATGTTGGACTCATAGATTGGGTTGAGAAGTATTTGTCCTTCAGTTCTCTGGTAGAGATTGAGCAGAATTGGTCTTATTTTTTTGATAGATGGTAGACTTCAACAGTGGAGAAGGTAATGGCACCCCACTCCAGTACTCTTGCCTGGAAAATCCCATGGACGGAGGAGCCTGGTAGGCTACAGTCCATGGGGTTGCGAAGAGTCGGACACAACTGAGGGAGTTCACTTTCACTTTTCACTTTCATGCATTGGAGAAGGAAATGGCAACCCCTCCAGCATTCTTGCCTGGAGAATCCCAGGGACGGCAGAACCTGGTGGGCTGCCATTTATGGGGTTGCACAGAGTCGGACACGACTGACGTGACTTAGCAGCAGCAGCAGCAGCAGCAGACTTCAACAGTGAACTCGTCTCAGCCTAGTGATTTCTTTGTGGGAAATTTTAAAACTACAGATTCAATTTCTTTGATATGAACTTCTCAGGTTATCTGTTTTTTCTTCAGTGAACTTTGTGAGTTTCAAAAAGTTTGTGCATTTCATCTAAGTGGTTGAATCAATAAGCATAAAGTTGTTCATAATATTTCCTTATAATCCTTGTCATATCTGTTCAATCTGTAGTGACATTATCTGTCTCATTCTGAATGTCTTCTTGTCCATGTATGACTTGATTCCTTCTAAATTTATTGTGATGTGCTTTATGGCCTAGACTATGGCCTGTCTCAATAAATGTTCTCTGCACACCTGAAAATAATATACAGTCTGCTGCAGTTGGGGAAAAGTGCTCTCAAATGTCAATCAAATCAAATTAATATCGTTCAAATCTACTGTATCCTTGCTGATTCTATTTCTGTCAGTTATTGAGAGAATGGGCATTGAAATATATGCCTGTAATTTTTCTACTTCTTCTGCAGTCTCCAAGGTTTTGCTTCATTTATTTTAAAACATTTATTATTCACATTTAGATTTGTCACGCCCTCTGATTAATTGGCCCCTGAATCATTATGAAATGACCTTCTTGGTAATATTCTTTGTGATGAAATCTACTTTGCCTGATATTAACAGAGCTGTTCCAGCTTTCTTTTGACTACTTACTTGTACGTGGTATATCTTTTAAAATGTATTTACTTTTTAAATTTATATTTGTTTTATTTGTCTATACTTGAGTGCAGTTTAAGGGTAGCATATAATTAGGTCTTGCTTTTTTACCCATTGTGACTATCTCTAGTTTTTTTGTGGCATGTTTATAGCAATTCAGGTGTAATGGGTTATTAATATTTTAGGCTTAAATCTATCAATTCATTATTTATTGTCTGTGTCCTGTCTATTCTTGGTTTCTTTTTCCTCTTTTTCTGCCTTCTTTTGGCTTAAAGAGTATTTTTTATGATCTCATTTTATCTCCTTTGTTGGCTCATTAAGTCTTAACACTTTTTAAAGATTTTAGTGGCTGCTTCAGGGTTTATCAAATACATTAAGTGATAGTCTATGACTTTACATACAGGATAAGAACCTTTCAAGAACAGACTTCCATTTCTCCCCCATAACCTTTATGCTACCGCTGCCCTATGACTTATTTTTACATATGCTATAAACTCCAGAATACCTTGCTTTTATTTTGTATACTCTGTCAATTATATCTTTCAAATATATCTGTACAACAACATGATATATTTATCATCTCTAGTGTTCTTTCTTTCTTTGTGTAGATCCATACTTGCATTTGGTATATACTTCCTTCTCCCTGAAAAATTCCTTTAACAACAATTAGTAGCTCAGTTAATAATTCATTTTTTTTAGGGTTTCTATGTCTGAAAACTTTCATTTTTTGAAAAACATTTTTGCTGGGTATAGCATTCTAGGTTCTCTGTCTTTTTTCTTGCATTACTATAAAGATGTTGCTTTATTGTCATCTCGTTAATTTCTGACAAATCTGCTGTAATTTTATCCTTGTCCTTGTATGTGTGACATGTCCTTTTTTCTCTGCTGCTGCTTTTAAGGCTTTCTTTTGTATCCCTGGTTTTCAGCAACTGATAGTGATATGCTTTGGTTTATAGTTTTCATCAGAGTAGTAAATTTTTCAGTTATTTCTTCAAGTATTTTTTCTGTCCTTTCCCCTGCTTTGGGGATTACAATTACATGTACATTGACCACTTGAAGTGTTCCAACACCTCACTGATGCTCTTTTCATTTTTTAAAATTCATTTTTCTCTGTGTATTTCATTTTGGATAATTTCTCTTACTAATCACTAAGCTTTCTTTTCTTCTGCTATGTCTAATCAATCATTAATCCCATCCACTGTAGTTTTCATCTTAGACATTCCAGTTTTCAGCTTTTTAAAAATATCTCCCATGTCCCTACTTAACTTTTTGAACTTACATAATATAATTATAAGAATGTTCTAATATTCCTGTCTGATAATTCTAGTATCTTTGTCAGGTCTGGGCATTTTCAGTTGATTGCCTTTTCTACTCCCAGTGGGTCCTGTTTTCTGCTTTCTTTTTGCATGCTTTGTCAAAATATTTGATTGGATATAAGACATTGTAAATTTTACCTTATGAGATGCTGGATTTTTTAAAAAAATTCCTATATTTTTGACTTTTGTTCTGGATTGCAGTGAAGCAACTCAGAAACAGTTTGATCCTTTAATGGTCTTGCTTTTAAGATTTCTTAGGTGGAATCAGCAGTGTGCAGTTGAGGGTAATGATTCCTCATTATTGAGGCAAGACCTTCCTGAACACTCTACTCTAGGCTCTGAGTTATAGGGGCTTTTTTCCCACCTGACTAGTGGGAACAGGCATTATCTCTGTGCCTGTGTGAGCACCAGGCACCACTCACTCTAATCTTTTTGGATGATTCTTTCTCCAGCTTCAGGCAATTTTCCCTACACTAATGTGCCGATCAATTTGGATGAATTCTCCAGGGGAACTTGCTACAGATCCCTGAGGTTGTCTTTCTGTATCCCTCTCTCCTTTCTTTTACTTGGTTCTGCAAACTCTAACTGCCTTCATCTCCCCACACCCTCAAGATGAGAGATTTTTAAGCTACAAAATTAGAAAAGCAGTAGGCAAAACATACACTTCACATAATCGTAGGCTAGGATAAACAATATGATATGACAGAATCTTAGGTTTAGCCCCATCCTACCAGCTAAAGATGTGTGTTTGGGGGAATGGGCATAGTCTCCTATCCTGGCATGATCTGGAGGCTAGGGATTATTCCTGCAGTTGCCAGTGGTGGGGTTTATCATAGAACTCAGAGTTGAGGCAGTATCTTCTCCTGTGATGCATGTTGGGGAGATTGAGATCCAAGCCTTATTGAATGGGACTGATTGCTTTAAGCACTGGGCTGTAGTTAGTTTCTGTGCTTTTCAGGAGCTCCTTTTTATGTGAAGCTATCCTGCAGGGGATCAGTTTTGAAAAGTTAATTTTAAATTTTTAAATTAAATTTAAAAATTTAAATTAAAAACAGCATGGCAAAACAAAACCAAATTTGTGCAAAATACATGCCAGAGTAAGTGGCTTAGAAGCAGCACATAAAAGAAAACTAAGTGTAGTAGTTGACATCATGTGAGTCAGACTGGATGTGGCTGCCAAAAAAAAAAAAAAAAAGTTAATGTGACCTCAGGTTAAATTAAAAGAAATATTTCATCTAAGGCAAAGGAGGTGACATTTACTCCACTCTGGCAGCCTGCTAAGGGGGCAAGAACTGTGATGATGCTGTTGACCTCCTCCTCAAGTCCAGAATCCTTACCCTCTACACCTTTTGATTTTATAGATAATTAAATGTCTATAATTTAAAGCTGCTTTTGGCTATAACTTGCAGCTGAATATTCATCACTAATGCAATCTTCCCAATGAAAATTAATTGTTCCCCATTATAAGCATACATGTCCTTTCCTCCTAGACTGTGATCTGATGGAACTAGACTCATTGCCTGACACATAGTAATACAGATATATATTGGCTGTTGCATGAAAAAATGAAATTCTCTACACATCTGACTAGCTTTGGCCACTTTTCTGCACTGATGGATAATAGCAGAATATGGAGAAATGTTTCTCAGAGTGTAAATGTTTATCATTATCAGTCTTCTTGGTATGTGTTAAAATTCAGATTCCTAAGCTCCACTGCCCAGAGATTCACCTTTGGTAGGTCTAGGGGTGATCAACATTTTGACTGGGTGAAGTCAACATTTTGAATTAGTCAAGATAATTCTAATGTTTAGTGTCTTCAGGCTACTTAGAGAAATACTGATAAAGAAAATCAAGGACTGCTCAAATATATACATGGAGATTCTCCAAGTCTGGAGGGTACATTTTGCAGTCAGAGCCTAAATTAACTTTAAAGTCTCTTTATATGTCTTTAAAGCTCCTGATGTGTTTTTTCCTAAATGGGGTATAGTTGTTTTACAGTGTTGTGTTAGTTTCTGCTGTACGATGAAGTGAATCAGCTGTATGTATACATATATCCCCTCCCTCTTGAACCTCCCTTCACCCCTCCCTCATCCTACCCCTCTAGATCGCCACAGAACATGCACCTGAGCCCCCTGCGCTGTGCAGTAGCTTCCCACTAGCTAGGTATTTCACACATAGTGGTGTATCTGCATGCATGCTAAGTTGCTTCAGTTGTGTCTGACTCTGTGACCCTATGGACCATAGCCTGCCAGGCTCCTCTGTCCGTGGAATTCTCCTTCATTGGGAGACAGGTTCTTTACCACTAGTACCACCTGGGAAGCTCAGTAGTGTGTTTACATCAGTCCTAATCTCCCATCTCATCCCAACTCTCCTTTTCCCTGCCCTGTATCTGCATGTCTGTTCTCTACATCTGCATATCTATTCCTGCCCTGCAAATATATTCATCTGTATCATTTTTCTAGATTCCACATATATGTGTTAATATATGATATTTATTTTTATCTTTCTGACTTACTTTATCCCTGTATGACAGACTCTAAGTCGATCCACGTCTCTACAAATGACCCAGTATCATTCCTTTTCATGCCCGAGTAATGTTCTGTTGTATGTACCCTTGATGTGTTTTTAAATGATGTGGACCAAAATCTCTTTTCCGGGATATCATAAAGATCTAGTCCAACCCAAACTCATTCCTGAGATGTCTGCAGGACCGGTGTCCTCCCATCTGTCCTCAGATGGCCCTCTGGAGTCTTCCTCATGGCTCCTTGTGTGCGTAAGTTGCTTTAGTCGTGTCTGACTCTTTGCAACCCTGTAGACCATAGCCCATCAGGCTCTTCTCTTCGTGGGGATTCTCCAGTCAAGAATACTGGAGTGGCTTGCCATGCCCTCCTCCAGGGGATCTTCTTGACCTGGGGATTGAACCCGTGTCTCTTATATCTCCTGTACTGGCAGACTGGCGGGTTCTTTACCGCTAGTGCCACCTGGGAAGCTCATTGTCTTCCCTCCAAACCAGTTAGTCTGCTAGACTTGGCCTCAGGGTTTGTTCCAAGTCTTGAACACAGGGGAGAAAGAGGAGGAAGAGTGGGAGGGGGAGGGGGGAAGGGAGGGACTGGGAAAGACAAGGAGAAACGGGAGAAACACAGATGGTGGGCCGTCTCTTTTTTCTTTAGGGAATTTATTCATTTCTGCTAGATGGGTCTCCCAAGAACTTTTGAAAACATTTGTCTTTTTGTTCAAAAGAAAAATCTATGCACTTAATCACTTGCACAGAAGGAGGGCTCCTGACAGGTAGGAACATTGGGACCAAAAAGGTGATACTGGAATAAGAAACATATTGTCAGTCCCATAAGCCACATGCAAGTCATGTAGAAATTAAAAGGAAATATTCAGTCTTATTTTTTATTATAATTATTGTAGAGTATTTAGATAGTATGGAAAAACACAAAGATGACAGTAGATATCATGATCTATAACTCAATAGCCCCAATAAAACCATGGTTAGAGTTTCTTTGCTTGCATAAACATATACTTTTTAACTTTTGAAAAATGAGAATGAGGGATTTCCCTGGTGGTCCAGTGGCTAAGACTTTGTGCTCCTAAAGCAGGGGCCCTGGGTTTGATTCCTGCTCAGGGAGCTAGATCCCATATATCACAACTAAGAGTTTGCTTGGTGCAGCTAAAAAGAGATCCTGCCTGCTGAAGCAAAGATCCCGAATGCTGCATCTAAGCCCTGGCACAGCCAAATAAATAAATATCTAAAAATCGTTAGAAAAATGAGAATGATAGTTTTTAGCCTATATTTCCCACTTAAATTTATAATGAACATTTTCTCCATGCAATAAAATATTCTATAAAAACCTGTTTTTAATGACTGCTCTCTCTCTGTCTCTAACATCTGCCTATTGCTGAATATCTAGATTATTTCTCTTTTCTCCATTAAATAGAAATACTGTTCTTCCTTTCCCTTTTTCTTTCCTTCTCTTACTCTCTTTCTTCCTCTTTTTCTGTCCCTTCTCTTCCCCATCTTGCTTCTTATCCTAGAATTAGGATGGCCTCTCCCAGCATTTGGGGAAGCAGACTGGCACGGGAAAGAGGGGCCACATGGAGGCCCTTGTGGGGTGTCCCCATGGGCTGTGGAAGCAGACAGAGGAGTTGGGGTGACACATGGAGGACTCGGTGGCAGTGTACCCAGTGAGTTTTTCCCCCATTTCTAGTTAATTTCTTCATATGAACTTAATGGATCAGTCGATCCAGTCATGTCTGACTGTTTGTACCTCTGTGGACTATAGCCGCCAGGCTCCTCTGTCCATGGGATTCTCTAGGCAAGAGTACTGGAGTGGGTTGCCATGCCCTCCTCCAGGAAATCTTCCCGACCCAGGGATCGAACCTGAGTCTCCTGTATTGCAGGTGGATTCTTTACTGCTGAGCCACTGGGGAAGCTAATGGGTCCAAGGGCCTTCATTTTTAAGGCTTTTCAGATCAGTTGTAGGACATCATACTCTCACTATCTGTGTATGGAGGACCTGTCTAATGATATTGACTAGTGTTATTCCTTAAGTCCTTGCCAGTATGGTTGGTTAAAATAATCTTTGATTACCAGTCAAGTTTAAAATTCCTTATGTTCGTTAGCCAATAAATAGTATTTCTTCTTTTTTGAATTGTTGGTGCATATCCTTTGACCTTTTTTTTTTTTTTGGTGGGTTAGTATTTTACATACTGATTAAGAAGTAACTGATTTTGAAAGTTATTGCTCTTTTGTTTCCTTTGAAATCTTTTCCTCAATTTTTCAGTTCCTCCGTTTGTTTTTGCATTTTTATAGAAATAAATAATCTTTACACGGTCAAAATATAAGTCTTTTAAAACACTTCTTAAATTAGATATATCAAATCCTGAACAGGGATAAAAATGACCTTAGTAGAAAAATTGATGAAATCAGAATAAGGCCTAGAGTTTAGTTTAACAGAAATGTTGACTTCCCAGTTTGACAAAAACTACTGTGATAATGTATGATGACATTAGGGGGAAATGGGTGAGGAGTATATGGAAACTCTCTATTCTGTCTTTGTAATTTTTCTGCAGATTTAAAATTATTTCAAAATAAAATTTGTATGTGTCTGGCTTTTTGTTATTGACCAAGAGGAAGTAACAGGTATTGGATTTACCCACTTGCCTGAAACAACCAAAAATTGGGCAAAATATCCAAAGTATATTTTTAAATAAAGTATAAAAACAGACAAAATATACAAATTAATGAAGACAGATGACACCAGGCTGAAATGAAGAATAGTAATCCCTGAAAGACAAGAAACCATGAAATGAGTCCCAGGGTTGCTATAACCTGTAGCCTGTAGAGAGACTTCCAAGCCGTGGTTCCTGGAGGGAAAACCAGGCAGAGCCCAAAAGTCTTCCTACCTTGAGGACACGGGGCTGGGAGTCCAGGGGGACCAAGATGCATAGAGTTTTCAGGGCAGGGTATTGGAGAGAAGATAGCTACATAGAGAATGCCAGAGATCTAGCGAAGGTACTTAGTCTTTAGCTGAACTCCAAAGAATGTGAGGAACTACTTAGTGATGGGAAATAATCCTTTGAAATATTGACAGGAACAATCTACGGGGTCCAACAGGAACAGGAAGAGTTCTGTATCCAGAGTACACTGGATAGAGTACTAAGAAGGGTTTTACCATAGTAGTGAGAAAAATAAAGCAAAGAATATACGGGGTAAAGTGAAAACAACTAACAAAATGGTAGAATGAAACTCTACCACATCACTAACTGCTATCACATTTAATATAAACAGTATTAACACTTTTTAAATTAAAAGGCACACATAGACATCCTTTTAGTTAAAAGGCAGAGATGGTAAAATTGGACAAAAATTTATTGCCTCACTGTATCCTGTCTACAAGAAAGCCACTTTAATATAAAGACACACAAATAAGTTAAAAGTAAAAAGAAGGAAATAAATATACCATGCCAAATCCAACTACTAGAAAAGCTTAGTAGTTATATTAATATCAAACAAAGTAGATATCAGAGCAAAGAGTATTACCAGAGGTAAAAAAGGTCATTTCATAATGATTAAGAACTCAATGCATTAGGAAGACAAAATGATCCTAAACACTTATGAATCTAAAAAAGAGAGCTTTGAAATTAATACATGAAGCAAAACCCAATAGCAATGCAGGCAGAAATGGCTGTAACCACCATTATAGTTGGATGTATCAACCATTTTCTCCATAACTGATAAAACAAGAAGACAGAAAATCAGTAAGGATGAGAAGAACTTAAACAACATTATCAATCAGCTTGACTTTATTTATAAAACACTCCAACAACAGTATAGGGGAAAAAACATCCCTTTGACTCTCTGAGTTTCTGTGGCTGGCCTCAGAATTAAACTGACATAGAAGATTTTTTTAAATTTATTTTTTCATTGGAGGATAATTACTTTACAACATTGGGTTGGTTTCTGCTGAACAACATCGTGAATCAGCTGTAAGTACACAGTACCCTCTTGAACCTCCATCCCCCACCCATTCTACCCCTCTGTGTCATCACAGAGGACCAGGAGGAGCTCCTTGTGTTATTCAGCAGCTTCCTACTCGTTAGCTAGTTTACACATGGTGGTGTGTATATGGGGCTTCCCTCGTGGCTCAGACGGTAAAGTGTCTGTGTGGCAGTGTGACTCTCTCAGTTCATCCCACCCTCTCCTTTCCCTGCTGTGTCTACAAGTTTGTTCTCTGCATCTCTATTCCTGCCCTGCAAATAGGCTCATCAGTACCATTTTTCTGGATTCCATAAATATGCATTAATACAGGAGAAAGGTGTACAGATTTATTTAGCATTTTAAGATGCAGATCTTTTCCTTTCTGGAGAGGCTGTTAGGCCCCAAGGCTTATATATCTTTTTACACAAAGGACAGTAAATTGTGTGAATAGGACAAAGTAAAGGGACTTGGGNGTTGGCATTTGGGGATGTGTATTGTCACACATCCTGGCTCAGAAGATATGACATCATCCATGACTCCACAGGGAAAAATGACTTATCAGACTCTGCCCTGTGTGTTTCTTCTTTTGGCTGGTTCTAATTTGATCACTGTACTACGATTCCTCTGGGGGAAGCTGAGTGAAGCATGTACAGAACTCTCTACACTGTTTTAGTAACTTTGATGTAAGTCTAAAATTATTTCAAAGTGGAAAGAAAAAGAAAAAAAGCAGTCAGATCTTTGATCCCCACTCCCACCCTGCTGTACAGCCCATAGGGTTCTTCCTCCATCTGGCAAAGACCAGAGGTTTATTATCTGAGAAGTATGTATGGGCTGTGGTGGATAGGGACCACTAGCCCAGCTGAAGACAGGTGAATTGCATACTGAATAAAATTATTATTTAGATTCTGAATACAGAGATTCACCCCTAGTCCTCTCCTGTTACTAAGCCCCCATATTTAGGCAGCTTCCTGCTGGCAGTCCTGATCAACTCAGGAAAAAGACTTAGATCTGACACCTGGGTTTTTCCAATGAAATGGCCCAGTCAGACCACCTTCCATGCAAGATAATAGTCTGTGGGTTCATGCATTCCAACCAGCTTCTTTGTCCTCAGTTTCTAAACATGAGTAGAACACCAAAAACATCAGGCTAAGGAAATGCTCTACTGTAAAAATTTATGACATAAGCAAATAGCAAGCACCTAGAAGGAAACAGAAACAATTCAGGAAAAAAGAAGTTTTAAAAAGAACAATCATTAATAACCTCAGAGAAGTAAGAGAGCATAATACATTCATTAAGCAAGAACGGAACAGGATGCTACTTTAAGAAAAAGAGGGGGACACAGAACAAAAAGGAACATGTTGAAATTAAAAGCATAACTGAAGACATGACAAACTTGATAGAAGGAAAGATAAAATTAGGAAACTTCCCATAATGTAGAGCAATAGGAGAGGGAAAGATAAGAAAATTCAAGGACTATTGGAAGCAGTCCAGCATCCAAAGAATGGGAGTTCTAGCGACAGAGAAAAAGAAAGATGTATATAAGGGAAAAACAGATACAGAATTTTCTCCAGAACCAAAGCTACAAATGAAATAGACCCACACCAGGAGAAACTAAGAAGAAATGAAGACCCCTTGTAGTTATATCTTTTTAATTTCTTAAAATTTTATAGGCAATTATAGAACAAATCTATTATTCACTATTTTTTTTTCCTTAGAGAAAAAGATTGATGGTGGCATGGTTCCTTTTATATCAGATGGCAGGAATGGTATATTGTAGTTACATAGCTGCTTTCCAGTTCATTGTTTTAATGACCAGAGCTCCCTTCCATGCCTTATAATACTAAGACAAAAGAACAATAAGAAAAATGCTTCGAGAAAAAAGAAATCCAAGTTGATTGATTTTTATACTTCCAAAGGGGTTGCTTGAGCTAGAAATGATGAATCCAGAATCTCTTAAGAATCAGTCAAGAGACTCAAGAGGTCAAACAAAAAAACTAGGACATTTTGAGAATTTTAATCCCTGACTAAAAAAAGGAGACATACATAGAACTATGTCCTTTGCCCATTTTGCTAAAGATTTTTGAGAGAAAATTTAAATTATATAGAAAACTATATCTCTCTGTGTGTTTATATATGTAGGTGTATGTATTGATATATGTGTGTATGTGTGTGTGTTAGTTGCTCAGTTGTGTTTGACTCTTTGTGACCCCATGAACTGTAGCTGGCCAGACTCCCCTTTCTATAGAATTATCCAGGCAAGAATATTGGACTGGGTACTCATCCCCTTCTCCAGAGGATCTGCTGCTGCTAAGTCACTTCAGTCGTGTCTGACTGTGCGACCCCATAGACGGCAGCCCAGCAGGCTCCCCCATCCCTGGGATTCTCCAGGCAAGAACACTGGAGTGGGTTGCTATTTCCTTCTCCAATGCATGAAAGTGAAAAGTCAAAGTGAAGTCACTCTGTTGTGTCCAACTCTTCGCGACCCCATGGACTGCAGCCTACCAGGCTCCTCCGTCCGTGGGATTTTCCAGGCAAGAGTACTTGAGCGGATTGCCATTGCCTTCTCTGCCAGAGGATCTTCCCAACGCAATTATCAAACCGGAGTCTGCTGCACTGGCAGGCGGATTCTTTACCACTCTGCTACCTGGGAAGGCCCATCTTTCTCTTATAGATACATGAAAAGAAAAATATAAGTGAAATGACTGATAAGGCATTGGTTCTCAAACTAGAGCATCCATATCACCTGGAGTGTTTGTTAGGACACAGGTTGCTGAGCTGCACTCCCAGCGTTTCTGACTTGGGAGGTCTGATTCAGTGGAGCCCCAGATTTGCACTGTTACAGGGAAAGCTGATGCTGCTGGTCCAGGAACCACACTTTGAGCACCACTGGATTAATGAGTACTTCCTCGCATTCAAAGTTCACTTTCTGAGTCACGTTTTAACTCAGTGTCATTAATCTGCATGATTTTCCCACAGTTTTATGAACCATTAAGAGTGTAGGTGAGGCAATATTTTTAACAAGAATCCATTAAAGAGTAACAGCCATTGGTGCTGGGCTCTTTGGCAGGTTTTGCAATTATACAGAGCCTGTCCACTTAAAAAAATTGCTTTATTGAAATGTAATTCCCCCCCAATGTAATTTACATAATATAAAGTCCATCCATTTAAAACATACAGTTAAATGATTGCTAGCATATTTACAGAACTATGCAAACGCCGTCACAATCTAATTTGAGACCATTCCCATCACTCCAAAAGAATCCTCTAGCCAGTTTACACTGATTCCCCATCCTTACCTTGCACTGTAGGCAATTGCCAGTTTACTTTTTGACTGCGTAGGTTTGCCATTTCTTTGGACAAAGAGAGATGATTTGCTTATTTTAAAATTATTTAACTTTCTGTTATTGAGTTGTAAGAATTCTTCAAATATTCTGGATACAGAATATTTTCTCCCATTCTATAAGCTGTCTTTTTAATTTATTAATGGTACCGTTTGTAGCGTAAATGCTTTAAATTTTGATGGAAGCCAGCTTATCAATTTTTTCCTTAATTGTTTGTGCTTTTAGTGTCATATCTAAGAAACCATTGCCTAACTTAAGATTATGAAGGTCTTCTCCTCTGTCTTCTGAGAATATTGTTTTAGCTCTTATATTTGAATTTTTGATGCATTTGAGTTAGTTTCTGAGTATAGTGTCAGGAAAGAGTACAAATTCATCTTTTTTTTTCCTGTGACACACAATTTTCCCAGCACCATTTGTTAAAAGGGTTATTCTTTTATCATTGAATTTTTTTGGAATCTTTGTTGAAAATCAATCGACTGTAACTGTAGAGATGTATTTTGGAGGATATCTCAATTCTTTTCTATCGTCTACCTATCTCTATACTAATACCACTTACTGGAAAAACTTACTGCACTAATATTACAATAAGTTTTGAAATCAGGAGTTGTAAATGCTCCAACTCCTGGGTCTTTTTGGATTTTCATGTGATTTTCAGATCAGGGTCTCAATTTCTGCAAAAAAGCCAGATGAGCCAACTCACTGGTTTTCTCTAGTTGCAGAGAGCAGGGGCTACTCTCTAGTTGCAGAGAGTACGCAGGTGTCTCATGGCGGTGACTTTTCTTGTTGACGAGCGTGGGCTCAGTAGTTATGGCACTTGGACTTAGTTGCCCCAGAGGATCTGGGATGTTAGTTCCTGGACCAAGTTTTCGAACCCATGTCCCCTGCATTAGCAAGCAGATTCCTAACCACTGGACCACCATGGAAGTCCCAGAAGGTCACTTTTTATTCTTGCTTGGGAATGCTGTTAAACCTCTCTTTCATCTCATCCACTCTCCTTGTCCTCAGCCAACTGCTTTCTATAGCTTGTATTGACATGTTTTTCTTGTAAGCTGAAGACACTTGTTTTGGAAGTTCTAACGCAGGCACTTTTAATATCTGGATGTGTTAGGGACAAGAACAATTTGCCTCCCCTGATAAAAAGACTCAAGAAAAGTCCTCTTTTGGCCATACTGATTTGAGGTGTCTGTCACTTTTATCATATATTAAAATTCCACACGTGGTTGCATTTATTTTTGGATATTCTGTTCTTTTCTATTAGTCTATTTATCTATTCATGTACTAACACTGAAAAGAAAAGTGAAAGCATTAGTTGCTAAGTCATGTCCCACTCTTTGTGACCCTATGGACTGTAGCCCGCCAGGCTCCTCTGTCCATGGGATTCTCCAGGCAAGAATACTGGAGTGGGTTGCTGTGCCTGCCTTCAGGGGATCTTTCCGACCCAGGGATAAAACCCATTATTTCTTATTTCTCCTGCATTGGCGGGTGGGTTCTTTATCACTAGCGCCACATAGGAAGTTCACTCAGCAGTTAGTAGAGACTGCTGCTGCTGCTGCTAAGTCGCTTCAGTAGAGACTGGCAACTGGTAATAAAGACTGACATTTCTTGTAGAGACACAGATGTAGAGAACAAACGTATGGACACCAAGTGGGGAAAGGGAGGATGTGGGATGAACTGGGAGACGGGAATTGACATACTTACACTGCTGCTGCTAAGTCACTTCAGTCGTGTCTGACTCTGTGTGACCCCATAGATGGCAGCCCACCAGGCTCCCCCGTCCCTGGGATTCTCCAGGCAAGAACACTGGAGTGGGTTGCCATTTCCTTCTCCAATGCATGAAAGTGAAAAGTGAAAGTGAAGTCACTCAGTCGTGTCCAACTCTTAGCGACCCATGGACAGCAGCCCACCAGGCTCCTCCCTCCATGGGATTTTCCAGGCAAGAGTGCTGGAGTGGGGTGCCATTGCCTTCTCTGATACTATGTTTAAAATAGAGAACTACTGAGAACCGACTGTATAGCACAGGGAACTCTACTCAGTGCTCTGTGGTGACCTACATGGGAAGGAAATCCAAAAAAGAGGCGATATAGGTATGCCTATGGCTGATTCACTTTGCTGCACAGCAGAAAATAACACATTATAAACAACTATATTCCAATACAGACAATAATAAAAAAGACTGACATTTCTTAATACCACAGAAGACCAGAGATCTGGGGCACTGGCCTTCTCTGTTCTCAGCTCCCAACTGCTACCCATTTGCAAACTCTTTTCTCCTAAAAGATGACTTTTGTGAGCTTCTTCCCTGAATTTCTATATAGAGGTGGTCTGCAGTGACTGGGGTCACCTCTGGCTTTCCTTCCATGACTTAGAACTTTGGAGCAAGACCCTGTCCACCCCATGTGTGGGAAGAGGGAGAGAGAGATGGGAGGACCATGGGCTCTTCTGGGAGAGAGCAGAAAACTCATTTGCCTACAGAGGCAAAGTAACCCAAAGGACCAAGTGAAGACCTCTGTGATGAAAGAAAATTATGCTGCCAACCTTGAAACAGTGACCTTGGATGACATCCATTTTGACAAAGCCTGTGTTTCCATCTACTTCAAAGGACTCATTGAAGTTAGTCTTGTAAGTTTCCCAATCCATCAGCAACTGGCTTGGGGAATAATATTTCATCATGAAAAAAGGTTTATCAGAGAGAGGGTAGGAAGAATCAAAGATACAGGTGGTTTATGACACCACCACCCCCTATCCCAGGTTAAGCAGAGCAGTCAGTTTGCTGTTAATCACCTTAAACTTTATATTGCGGGCATCTCAGCCTGAACCTCAATGCTGGCTGCCATAGGCATTTACCCCGATATGGGGGTCTCCCCATTTGGACATTAACATGTGCATGAGGGAAGGGGATACCCTAATGGTGAGTCAAGACACAGCAGAACATCAGTCTGTTTGTCTTGTATTCTCCTCTTTTCCCCATTTCCCTCTTTTCTGCCCCCCCTTTCTCTCTCTTCTCTTCTCTCTCCTTCATCCTCTCTATGGGTGACTCATCTTGTTTCCAGAACTTTGGGATATAGAAGCAGTAACCAAAAATACGAATAAAAGTCTTCGTGCAGTCTCTCAGGGAGTAATNTTCTGCCCCCCCTTTCTCTTTCTTCTCTTCTCTCTCCTTCATCCTCTCTATGGGTGACTCATCTTGTTTCCAGAACTTTGGGATATAGAAGCAGTAACCAAAAATACGAATAAAAGTCTTCGTGCAGTCTCTCAGGGAGTAATTGAGAAACCAAGACATTTGCACTTTGACCATTAGCAAAGCATCAGTCCAGCGTTAGCATTTCTGGCATGTCCTCAGCTCTGGCCATCAACCCTCAGAGTTGTTCAGAGCCTGTGGGATGATGCTGGGATGATGCATGTGAACCGGGGATGCCCCAGGATTCAGGTCCAGGAGGAGAGCACGACTATTTCATTTCATCGATGGGGAGGCAGACTCAGAGACCATCACTGGTACTGGATGAATCGATTTTCAGAAGTCATGATAGAAACAAAGTATGGGATGGTGGAAAGGAACTTAGCACGCCAGAGAGAGCAAGACGCTCAAGCTTGCAGAGAAAGGCTGGGAATAACACGGAAGTGCCTGTCTGAGCTCCAGAGGCCATGGGTCTCTCTCAAAGTGGGGATACAGCTTGGGTTCAAGACAGGAGGGTTGGTGGAAAGTCTGTAGAGAGAAGTTGTCTCCTATGTCCTCTGCCATACCCGGGCCCGTGGTGACCCTGCCCACCTTAGTGGAAACTTGCAGGGCTCCCCCTTGTGTGGTGGTGGACTTCCCAGCCCCCATTCAAGGCATGATGGGACCTTCCCTCCTGCTTCCCTGATGCCAGCCCCCATGCTCCGCTGAGGCAGGGGGCGCGCCACTGCACCTCCCTGTGTGTGGCCGAGCCTAGCCCACCAGGCTGGCCTGCCCCTGCTGCCCACCCACTGTGCTCTGAGGGCATCGGCTCCAGGGCCATCTCGGCAGTCATGGTCTGGCTGGTGGGGCCATGGTGGGATGAGCCCACGGCGGTGCCTGCTGCGTAGGACAGTGATCACTGAAAGTCAACCGCCTCTACGTGGTCACCGTGGACTCTGCCTCCTGAATGCCTCCGTCCACCTAGAGCTAGATGATGACACTGCTGGAGCGGTTGGGTACTTCAAACCGGGCCGCTTTCTGGAGTCGCACATTTCTGCTCCTGGTGCGGTGTCAGTGAGGCAGGCACCTGCTATAAGCAGCCACTCAGCCATTGGCTGGTGCCACAGAAGGCTCCTCCCCCAAGCCAGCGACTGTCAACCAGCGACCATGGTGGTCCTGCTCAGCCATTGGTCAGTGCCGCAGAGGGCCCCTCCCCCGACTCTTGTGTTTAAAAGGAAGCTAAGTTTGGACTGAAGGAAGACGGTTTTTTGAGAAGCTAGTCTGCCATCTTCTCAGTTTGCTAGTAAAGTCGATATTCTGTGTTTGAACAACTCGTCTGCCGATTTGCTGGCCTCTCTTGTGGCGAGCAAAATAAACTTGGGCTCGGTAACATTTGGAGATCTTGATGTAAGTGAAATCTGGACTCTGGGGCACTGGGCCAGGTACTACAGTAATACAGGGGTATTGAGTACAAATCGACACCCCAAATGGTTATAGTGTTCCGATCCTTGCCTTCCATCTGCCACTTAGAATAGTTCAGAATTATACATTTATATCCAACTACTGATAGGTATAGAAAATAAGAGATGACGTAATGAGACAATCATGATTGACTTCAAGGTGATGTTGCCTAAAGGAGAAATTGTTTCCGAGTACACCACTCAGCCTTGAGTCATATTTACATTGGTACTGAATATTGATTTCACTCGAAATTGTAAGAACATGAGGAAAGTTTCATAAGAAAGTTAAATCTTAAGACTCAGTAGTTAATACTTAAGGTCAGTAGCTTTAAGTACTCACTAGGAAGTCAGTAGTTAATGCTTAAAACTCAAGAAAGAAACAGAATAAATGTGCCATTCTATAAGGTGAAAATGGTGCCAAATGGTGAAAGTGTTTATTCTGTGGAGTAATAATAGGTGAAATTAAGGTTTTGAATGTGTGTAATAGTCATTGATAAGACATGATAAGGTGTCTGAATTATAATTATATATAATATGCATTATATACAACACGTGTGTATATCTGCACATACATAAAATGGAGAGGCTTTCACAGCTTGAAAAATATGTTAAAGTGCTCAGATGTTTAAGAAATTATACCTTACATTTTCAAACCTTAATCATAAAATGTTCTGAAGGTTCCAGAGCCAAACATCTACCATCACTGTATTTAAATGAAATTCAGCAAGGAGAATGTAGTATTCTGACCACTCCTTCTCAAGGTTACAAAGATTTTCCCAACAGTATGGCAGGAAGATACTTTTCAGTCATTGATAAGCATGGAACTCAAATGAATCTTGACACCTTAAGTACAATGAGGAAACCATAGTGAGCAATTAAAAAGATTTTAATTCCAGTGTTTATTTATTTAAAGAATATTATAATGCATCCTCTGTTCTTAGAGTTTCTGTTTCTCTCCACTGAAGTTCCCTCTTACTGCTAATCACTTGAGTCACCTAACCTTGAAACCTTGTTATTCACCCTTTACCCCAATGTCCCTAAGCATTTTACCTCTCCAATTTGGATGTCTTTTTACCCACTCTCCTTGTTTCATCTCACCAAGGTTCTTCCTGTGATGGACAGGGAGGCCTGGTGTGCTGCGATTCATGGGGTCGCAAAGAGTCGGACACGACTGAGCGACTGAACTGAACTGAACTGAAGGGTCTTCTTGGAGGGTGTGGGCAGAGGGGGAAGACAAAATTGTCTTCAGCAGGTAAAAAAATAGAAGTCCTGAGACTATTTATTAGTCAATGAATTTCATTCTCATCACAAATGCAAACACTTACTATGGGCAGATTCCTCATTATGATAAATAAGTAATGTGGTAGCTTAGGTTTTATTCTTTTGAATGTTTTCATATAAATACTCTATGGAATCACACATGTAAATTATTATTATTTTGAGAAAAAAATGACTTAAGAAAATTGATTCAGACATGGTGATTATGAAATGGAAATCACTGGAAATTTTTAATAAGTTTTTAAAGTAGAAATGCACAGGGAATAAATAATAACACCAGTGCTTTATCACCCAGAATTAATCTCTGCTACCAGGTTTGCTTTACATATTTCTTTTTTTTTTAANTCAGCTTCAGCATCATTCCCTCCAAAGAAGTCCCAGGGTCCTTCAGAATGGACTGGTTGGATCTCCTTGCAGTCCAAGGGACGCTCAAGAGTCTTCTCCAACACCACAGTTCAAAAGCATCAATTCTTTGGCACTCAGCTTTCTTCACAACTTTGATGTATCTGAAAATATATTTATTTTAAGTTTTGAAGAATGGTTTTACTGGGTATAAACATCTGAGTTAACAGTTTTTTCCTCCCACACTTTAAAGATATTGTTTCTTTGTCTTCTGTACTCCATTTATTGGATGAGAAGTTCCCCATATGGACTTCCCTGATAACTCAGTTAGTAAAGAATCCACCTGCAATGCAGGAGACCCTGGTTTGATTCCTGGTTCAGGAATATCTGCCAAAGAAGGGATAGGCTACCCACTCCAGTATTCTTGGGCTTCTCTTGTGGCTTAGCTGGTAAAGAATCTGATTGCAATGCGGGAGATTTGGGTTAGATCCCTGGGTTGGGAAGATCTCTTGGAGAAGGAAAAGGCTACCCACTCCAGTATTCTGGCCTGGAAAATTCCATGGTCTATATAGTCTATGGGGTCACAAAGACTTGGACACAACTGAGCTACTTTCATTTCACTTCACTTCACTTCACTTCTTCCCCTATATATGATATGTCCTTTCTGCCTGCTTGCTTGTAAGATTTTCTATTTCACTTTGATTTTTATCTGTGATGTGGCTAGGTACAGGTTGTTTTTTTGTTTTGTTTTGGTTTTGATTCTCTTTAGAGATTTGTGAAGCTTCTTACATATGATGTCTAATGTTTATAATTAAGTTTGGAAACTTTTTGGCAAATAGTCCTCCAAATATNTCTTTTAATTTCATGACTGAAGTCCCCACCTGCAATGATTTGGGTGGTGAATAAGAAAGTCTGTCACTGATTCCCTTGTTTCCCCATCTCTTTGCCATGAAGTGATAATTCTGGTTTCTTTCTTTTTTTTTTTTTTTCAGCGTTTATACGGTCCAGGTGGTGCAGATGGCTTGTTTGTTAGTTGGAAGTGTATCATGTTAGTTACTACATGGATTGTGGAGTCAAATCATTTAGTTACAGGTCTTCCTGCAGTGCCTACTAGCTGTGCAACCTTAAGAAGTTACCTAATTTCCCGGAGTCTTGGTTTCATCATCTGTAAGATGATCAGTATAGTAGGTTCATCATGGAGCTGTAGGATTGAATGTCATTATGTATATATATATATATATATATTAAGATCATGGCATAAAATAAGCACTCACTAAATGGGTTTAGCTTTTAGTATTGCTATTTTTGTATGTATAAGAAGATGATGCCGTTTATTTAAGATTCAAAACAGGACAGTTAATAAAAACTATACTGTCTTACCCATAATCAGCAGAATTGATTTTAGTTTATAGAACACTCACCTCAAAATAGAAAAATGAGACTGTGCAGAGAGANCTGGCGTGCTGCGATTCATGGGGTCGCAAAGAGTCGGACATGACTGAGTGACTGAACTGAACTGAAGTGTCTGTTGATAGATAAATGAATAAAGAAGATGTGGTATACATATACAATGGAATATTACACAGTCATACAAAAATGTAACTTTGTCATTTATGACAACATGGATGGATAAAGAGGGTGTTATGGTAAGTGAAATAAGTCAGATAGAGAAAGATAAATAGAATACAATCTCACTTATATATGGAATCTAAAAAAAACCCAATGAATGACTATAACAAAACAGAATCAGACACATGCAGAGTCTGAATAGGAGATACAGAGAGCGAATAGGTGGTTGCCAGCAGGGAGGGACTTGAGGGGGTGAAATAGATGAAGGGGATTAAGAGGTTCAAACCTCCAGGTGTAAAATAAATAAGTCAGGGTAATGTAATATACCACATAAGGAGTATGGTCAACGGTACTGTAAAAACTTTGTATAGGGACAAGTGGTTACTAGACTCATTGTTTCATAACATATCCAGATGTCAAATCACTATGTAGTACACCTGAAACTGAGATGATATTATATATCAGCTATATTTTGATTTAAAAAACCCTCTGCCATGATTAGTCATTGGCTGGGAGCAACCCAGAAGCATGGCCTGNTATGGTCAACGGTACTGTAAAAACTTTGTATAGGGACAAGTGGTTACTAGACTCATTGTTTCATAACATATCCAGATGTCAAATCACTATGTAGTACACCTGAAACTGAGATGATATTATATATCAGCTATATTTTGATTTAAAAAACCCTCTGCCATGATTAGTCATTGGCTGGGAGCAACCCAGAAGCATGGCCTCCCTCTGCATGAAACTGATGGTAAATCCAGGTGGACAGCAGCTGGGCTGTCAGTCATTTATTCTTCCTACACTCAGAGCCCAGAAGGGTGCATTTTTATGGCTACCACACTTATTGACTGAGTTCTAGGCAATGGAATGTGGGCAGGACTGATGTGTGTCTCTTCTAAGCCTGGCCTGTACACCTTCTATGTTAATTTCTCCTTCCACTTGACACACATAAGTACAGACACCTTGGAGCCATTAATTGAATAACCAAAGGTAGAAGAAGCTTGACCCACTGAAATCATTTAGGTGTTATTTCCAGGGCTCTGAAGAGCTCTGGTACCATAGTCCTTTACGTCACAATGCAGAAAGGAATTCAGTGAGAGGCCAAGTGATAGATGAGAAGTGATTTATTACAATAGGATGCTTGTAAGGTTCACAGGTAGGCAGGCAAGTGTTGTGATGCCCTGGGTACTCAGTGGGTTACATTTTTGTAATCAGAGGAAGAGAGAAGATGGGGAGACCTTGGTCTTTCTTGAGTAGATGTCACATCTCCATCAACAGTTCCTCTCCCAGGTTGGGCAGGGAAGTTTACTTGTGCCTCCCTATACAGTCAGACCAGGACTCTCAGAACACTTTGGAAAAATATTTTCAAGTCTCATTACAATGAGGGTCTTCTGTTTTGAAAAGTCACCTTTCCATAAATGATTGCTTTTTTGTGTGCACAAAGCCTGTTTTGGGGGTCACTAACTGGATGATACCACTGGGCAGGTTGTAGGCCTTATTTTCTATTTTATTGTTAGGGGTCATTGTGCAAAGAACATGTCTTTGGGGCCAAAGAACATGTTTTGGGGGTTATCAACTCACTGAGCTCACTGGGCAGGGTGTTCGTCTCATGCTACCATCATTTTCTTGTTGTGGGACATGTCTCCTGCTTCTGTTGTATGGTTTTGTTACAAAGCAAGCTAGCTTGATTTTATCATTAAGCAAGTCAATCTGACTTTGATGCTAAGTGATAGGAGTAAAGCAAGCCCACATTGTTTCCAAAAATTTCCATTACTTTCTTGAGTGAATATTTGGTCATCCTATTCTGTCCCTATCACCACCCCTTGAAGAGCTACCCACCAATCATAAATACTCATTTAGGGCATCCATTAAGTGAGACAGTTCTACTGTATTTTAAAAAAGAAAAGAAAAGGGAAAAGAATGAATTTAGACTTCCCCATCTCTACAAAAATTAACTCGTGCATGCATGCTAAGTTGCTTCAGTCATGTCCAACTCTTTGTGACTCTATAGCCTATAGCCAGCCGGGCTCCTCTGTCCATGGAATTCTGTAGGCAAGAATACTGGAGTGGGTTGCCATGCCCTCCTCCAAGGGATCTTCTGGGCCCAGGGATTGAACCTGGGTCTCCTACATCCCCTGCATTGGCAAGTGGGTTCTTTACCACTAGCGTCGCCTGGGAAGCCCCAAAATTGACTCATAGTGGATCAAAGACCTGAATATAAATGTAAAACATAAAACTCATAGAACTCTTTACTCCTAGAGTAAATATTCATGACCTTGTATTTGGCAATGTATTCTTATATATGACACAAAAAGTGCAAACAACAAAAGAAAGAAATAGATAAATTGAGCTTTATCAAAATTTAAAACTTTGTGCATTAAAGAACATTATCAAGTAAAGGCAAAGACAGCCTACAGAATGGGAGAAAATACTGGCAAATCATATATCTGATAAGGGTCTGGAATAGATAAAGAACTCTTATCATTCATCAGCAAAAGACAATCCAATTTAAAAATGGGCAAAGGATTTGAATAGACATTTCTTCAAAGAAGATATGCAAATGGCCAACAATCACATGAAAAGATGCTCAGTGTCACTAGTCATTACAGAAATGCAGGGACTTCCCTGGTAGTCCTTTGTCTAACAGTCTGTGCTCCCAGTGCAGGTGGCTTGAGTTTGGTTCCTGGTTGGGGAGCTAGATCCCCAAAGCCACAACTAAAGATCTCATGTGCCGCAACTAAGACCTGGTGCAGCCAAATCAAATTAAAATTAATATATTAAAAAAATGTAAATCAAAACCCCAATGAGATCACACTTCACAGTCACAATGATGTAACTATTAAGAAAAAAAAAATTATTGTTGGTGAGAATGTGGAGAATTTGGAACTCATGAACATTGCTGGTGGGAATGTAAAATGGTTCAGTCAATGTGGAAAACACTGGTGATTCCTCAAAAAGTTAAGCATATTATTATTATATAACCTAGTGATTTCTCTCCTAGATCTATACACCAAAGAAATGAAAACAGGCATCAAATACTTGTACCCAATCCCAAAAGGTCCAAATGTCCATCAGTGGATGAATGGATAAACAAATTATGGGTATACATACAATGAAATATTATTTGGTCATAAAAAGGAATGAAGTACTGATGCCTGGTACAACAAAGCAGATGAACCTTGAAGACAATATGCCTTGAACCTGGAAGAAATGAAAGAGACCAGACGCAAAAGGTCACATCTTATATGATTACATTTATATGAAATATCTAGAATAGGCAAATCCATGGAGATTGAACACAGATTGTGGTTGTCCGGGGCTGGGGGTGTGAAGGAATGGGAAGTTAAGTGGTTAATAGGTATAGGGTTTCCTTTTGTGGTCCATGAAAACATTTTGCAACTAAATAGAGGTGGTGGTTGTATAACATAGTGGATATATTAAATGCTACTGAATACCTCACTTTAAAAAGGTTAATTTCATGTTGTGTGAATTTTACTTCAATAAAGATATATTAAAAAGCAAAAAAGATTAGAGTGAGACAACAGCCAGTCCCATAGGACTCTACCCAAGATGTGTGTCTGATGGGGGTGGGGCAGGAAGTCAAGTTCAGATTTAAGTAGCAGCCTCTCCAGAGGGAGATCCACCCACTCCTGCCTGGGTGGGGTTCTGCAGTGGGCTCCTTAGGTCAGCCCCCTGGGCTTCCCCTGACTTAAGCTGATCCTCTGGAGGTTTTATCAGTCTCTCTCCAACTCCTCCTCCACCTGTCTGGCTGGCGGGCGAGGCTGGCGGGGATCCAGGGAGCGCGCGTCTCTCTTCCTTCTCTTGGAGCCCGAGCAGCTGGCCTCGCCAGGGTCTGGCACGCCTTCAGTGGGCTCCAGGGGGCCAGGCCAGGGCCAGCTCTGGAGTGGGGCTCCCCAGCTTTGCAGACACTGCAAATCCTTTTTCTTAGCGCAGCTGGCAGGATTAGGACCACTTTGGCAGCTCCAGGAAAAGGGATTGAAACCACCTCCTGGGACACAGGTAAGTAAGAGGGTCTGGGCTCTGGGGCCTCATCAAGGGACTAGACTTGCTCTACACATCTGAGGTAGGTGTAACCCACGCTGATCTCCTTATCTGTGACCCACGAGAGGGCTTGTAGCTGTTCTCTGAGGGTAAAGGTGGGGGACATTTCATGGACATGCTTCTGGCTAACTTCTGCCTGATCTTTAGAGCTTAACACAGACATCACCTTCTGTAGGAAGCCTTCCCAAGTCCTAAGGTGCCCTTTCTCTGTGTCCTCAAAGCACCTTGCACTTCTTACATAGCATTTTCTGTACTCGATTATAAATGTACCCTAGACCATGTACTTCCTTGTGGCTGGGTGCCCTCTTCCGGGGGCCCTCTTGCCTACATCAGTGACCCGATAGTTGTCTTTCAAGCCTGCTATTGACCTGGGGAAGGGGGACTAGTTCCTTCTCTTACTTTGCCAGGCAAGCACTTGTTCACACTTGTGTGCAAACATACCTTCACACACAGGCTTATGGGAAGTTCAGTCTTTTCTTCAATCCAGGTCCCTGTGATAAAATCTAAACTATACAGAGCTGAGGTGGCAATGCGCTGAGGGGTGAGCATGGTGGCCCCAAACTAACAGTGTCAAACCCTGCACCGTGTGAACCAGCTGTCCCCCTGACCAGACTTAGAAAAGGTGTTGGTCCCCAAGTGAATGTCCTTTGGCTGACCAGCTCTCCCACTTGGACCTGTTTCCCATCCTCATTCTACTCTATTTCGCTTTTCTCCTTGCCTGGGTGGGGTCTGTTCCCTTGGTTGGGGTGTCCCAGCTCCTCATCAGTATTAGAGTCCCCATTCATTTTCTTGCTGTTCAGAGGAGGGGGAGACTTGGAGCCTGGCAGTCAGACAGGAGAAGGGAGGCGGCCCTGCCCTCTGGGTGGAAGCTTGCTTTTTCTTTCTGTTCCTCTATGATCATTGCAAACTCTTTTTAAACAACAAATCACTTATACTGCAAGTGTTCATCTCCTGCCCACAGACTTCAGTGATCTACATATAAGATTCATGTCTTCCTGCTAGCATAATTTTTGGACTTTATTATGCTAGAAGAGTGTCTGTCTCTTTCCCAACCTTGACTGTGACATTACAAAACCCTCTTCTATTGGTTTGGCCTTGAAGAGCTCTGTTTTTAATTTCCACTTCTAATTTTCCCCTCGTTGCAGCAATTAGGGCTGGGGGTGAGAGGAAAGCTATTAATCTTGGTGTGGATAGACACAAACCAGGTCTTAAAGATCAAGTTTTGGGTTGGGAGTAGCCAGGCACATGGCAGATGCAGGAGGTCATGGATATAGCTACCCATAGGGGTGAGTAAGACACAGCCCCTAGGCTGTGTTTGGGAGCAGAGGGCCACTGGAAATTTAAAATGTGGTGTAATAAATCTAAAAGGGGATGTACACAATGCTTATAGAGCACAGAGAATGGGGGCCTAATCTTGTACATGAAGGAAGACTTCCTGGATGAGGTGATGTCTGGGTGGAGCCATGAAAAGCAAATAAAAGAGAGATACTCTTATCCAGGAGAGTATCCATCTGCACCCTGATCCCCAGATTCTCTTCTATCAAGTTCTGAAGACACTAGAGAGACATCTCAGATGCCCTCTTGTGCCTTGTTCAGGATAATTTGGTTTGATAACCTCTGAAGCATTAGCTAGACAGAGGTACCCATGGCTGTTTCTCTCTGACCTTAGGCAGATGTGGAGAACTCTACAGGGATTGGCGTTTCCTGGAAAGCCTTGGGGTTGCCATAGCTGTACCACTCCTGATTTCTCGCCAAGAGATTCTCAGGTATGAGATGGACCCCAGTTTGGGCTGTAGGGTGCTGGTAGCTTCCACCCTCAACACCTCTGCCATGTGATGGTGTCCATCCCAAGGACCAGAACTTTGGAATCCAAGTGGGAGCCGCAAGCCACCCTCATGGTTCCTCCTGTGGTTGAGGAGGGAGCTTGGGATGATGCTCTGACTTGGCTCCAGTGTGTTCTTCCCAAAGCTGGAGTCATTCAGGCTACATTCTTACCTGGGGTGGCTGCATTGGAGAGTCTAAAGTGGGCTTTGCTATGCCAAGTACAATGATCAATCTCAGCTGGGCTTAGGAGGAATAAGCTAAAGGGCTTGGTGAGACCTTGGCTTCATGAAACAGAGGGCAAGATGGAAACGCCAGGAATATGTGGGATTAGCATGAAGGAATGGGCCAGTAGTGGGATGCTCTTGAGATGGATATGCCTAATATTGCTATTTGGCCACTATTATAACATGAATTCAAGGGAGAGACTCATTTTATTCTTACTGCTGTTGAGGGGTCTTGTGGTCTAGCTTGGTTAGGGACAATAATATACAAAGTAAGGCTGGTGTTTTTATTATTTTACCGAGTAATATTATACCTTCTCTGCCCTAGCTTTTAGGTGTGTCCCTGAGTCCAATTGCATACAGAACCTAATCAAGAGATACCTATCTATTCATGGTTGTACAAAGACACAGCAGAGCCCTTGACATCACTGGTTTTCAAGGTGGAAGGGAGACCATATGAACATTTACCTCTTCTGCACAGCCCCCCTGGGGCAGTGGAGGGTGGGGACAGTTGGCTGTAACCAACAATGAGGGAGGGACGCAGTAAGAGAGCGGATCTGTCCCATTCCTCACCAATGCGGATTCAGAAGTCTCAGGGCCTGCCATGTTTTTTTCCTTTAGGCTTGTAGTGATCCTCCTGCAGTGACCTTCCTCGTTCCCCTCTGAGCTGTCCCTGGATTCTTGGAGTTCTCCGAGTTTCTAGAAGAAATGGTAGTTGGCTCCAGGTTGGTCTTTAACCAACCTGAAAATGTGCTAGTTCTTGAACCTGAGAAAGCAGATGAAGGGGGTCCTGGTCTTGACCTCCACAGACAGCCTACCCAAGCAGGTACTGAGCCTCTGTGGCCCAGCCTCTGCCCCTGCTGGCTTGGCAGGTGGGGTGCAAGCAGGCTGGATCCTCCAGGAGAGACTCAGAACCCAGTCACTTTAGTGCCTGGTCACAGTTTAGAAAGAAGCAGGTGGTGGGGACGAAAGCTTTTGCCAAGTGCACATTGGCAATAAATAAATTTTCTTGGTGGTGACCCTTGGATAGTGGCATTTGAAAAGATTCTCTTTCTGTGTTTTCTAACTTCCAAAGATGAGTGTGCATCAGTTGTGTTGAAATTGCATAGGGATTACCAAGGACTCTGGCCAGGGAAGTCTCAGAGTGGCCTATGGCAGTGAGCTGGACTGAAGAGTGCCACTTGGGGGTCTTTGGTTTGGGAAGGGGAATGGGTACTTTGGGCCATCCTGGAAGTTCCTGATTCATTCCCCACTCAAGCTGCCTTGTAAAGCTCCCACCTCTCGGCCAGAAAAGACCCTGGACGTAGGACTGGCTGGTGGCCCCTCGTGCCCCTGGTGGGGCTGCCTTTTGCCTGGAATCTCGTGGCTTGACTATAGCCCTCTCTTTGCAGGGGGTTTTCTGTGTTTGGAGCCAGGATCCTTGGCCTGTAGACATTGCTCTGCTTCACTTCTGGTCTCAGCTAGCATCTGTACACATAGCCTTGTCTGACTGGTTTGTTTTCTTAGAAGCAAATGGTTTCATTGTTGAGTTTGGCACCTTGTCCAGCTATGAGATAGAAAGAGGAAGTTGGGTCTTTGTATGTCGGTAGATGGCCTTGCCAAGTGGCAGCAGTGTGACGTAGGGAAATGACACTGATGCACAGATATCCATTGTCCAGAGCACCCTATGAGGCTGCTCTATTCTTAGAGGCTTGGACAAGATGGCCAGCTGTGCTGATGCCCAAGGTCAGGTGGACAGAGCAAAACTATCCATCAAGCTGTGAGCCATTCATCACCTCCAGAAAATTCACCTGGGGATGTCTCCCTGCCTCCCCAGGCCACCATGTTAGCCAGTGAGCAGCTTGGGAGCCCAGAGTCTGCCCAGGCTGCACCTCTGTGTCTGGACTTAGAGGAGGTTCCTGAAGGCCTTGAACCCCTGCCGTCTGGGAACAGATTTCACTGATAACTTCTTGTGTGCTGGGATCATGCTTTGAGTGTGTCATGCCCTCCCATAGGGTGTTTGTGGCACAGGTGTGCCACCCTCTCAACCCTGGAATGGGACAGAGAGAAGGAAGGAGGAGTGAGAGGGGAGCTGGAGAGAGGAATTTGGCTGCTTGGAGAGAACAAAGTAGTCTGCCCATCTGCTAATTTCAAGATCCTCTGAGCCTTCTAACTTCACGGTGTCCTTCTGCTACACCAGTGATTAAGGAAAGCAAAGCTCTGTACTCTGTAGTAGGGGATTGGGGTGGGGGGAAGAGCAACATCTGATCCACCATCCACATCCACCAGGTAAATGTGGCCATGGAGGCTGAGCAATGATGTGTCAGAGAACAGGGCCTAAGAGCTGATCAAGAAGTTAGAGCTGGGACTCAAGAAAAGACTTCAATCAAGACCTTACATTTATCCACTTGATCCCATGGGCTCACAAAAATCCTGGGGCAGTAAGCTTGGGGTTCTAAATCTCTGCTTTACCACTGAGGAATGAGGGGGATGTCTTTTTATCTTCTGGGGAGAAGGCTGTATGTTGACGTTTGGACTTTTATCTTTTTTGGGGCACTGCACGGCATGTGAGATCCTAGTTCCCTGACAGCAGGGATCGGACCTGCACGCCCTGCATTGGAAGGCAGAGTCTTAACCACTGAACCACCTGGAAGTCCCCTGACTTTGGCACTTTTGTAAGCTAGAGGCTCCAAATCTTGCACACCCATATCCCATACACGTGGACGCTGTGCCATGTTGGGACACTCCCTTTAAATTGGGACCCTATGCATGTACTTTGTTTGGTAGCTCTATAGGAGCAGGGGCCTCTGGTTCTTACACTGGGTGGGTCTAGCCTACTTCTGCTGGCAGGGACATATTGAAACCGCTCTAGAAAATTGACTAATGTGCAGAAAATGAGAAAATCAATAAATCATTACTTGTGATTTACTCTTACAAATAAGACAGCAGTTTATTTATTTTTTTAAAAGTTATTTATTTATTTGGCTGTGCTGGTNCCCTGGAGGATGGAGACAGGAACTTATGTGGAATTGCTATCTTCATGGGAGATATAGCAGGGTCTTTGCTGGCACCAGGGTTTATATTTCCAGGGGGCTTAAGGGAGCTGGAATCTGAGGGTGAGAAGAGGGTGCTGGGCAGGGCTACAGTGGGAGCAAAGAGAGACTGGCTGGACTGGTGGGGAGAGCCTGGAACTGTCGGTGGTTTTACCTGAGCTGTAGCTGGAATTGCAAGTGGTCTCTTCCTGACCTTGGCCAGCAAGAGCTGGCTATGTGCAGGATTCCCGGCTCAGAGGAGAGGCTATGATCAGGGAGAGTGTGTCCACCCCACTCCATCCCTCGTTAACTCAAAGGCCCTTGGAGATAACTCCACACAGTGTTTCTCTGGATTTTTTAGTGGGTGCCCTCTGGAGTGTGCCATCTCCATCCACCGAGTAGGTGTGGTCCAGCTTGGTGTTTGAATAGCGGAGCTGCTTTCTGAGAGTCCATGTGGCTCCCTCCTTGCTTTCCCTCTCTGGGAAGTGTGCTGCTGGCTCGGTTTAACCTGGTCATTTTGCAGATGAGAAAATCCAGGCTCAGGATGAGGAGAGGGTCACACCTGTGCTTGTGGCAGAGCTGGACGGGGTCTGATGTTCACCCCATCCAGCAGTTCAGCTCCCCCCATCTCCAAGAGCTGGGCCCTGAGTTTGCTGAGCTCCACTTGGCTGGATGTCTTTGGAGTGCTTACTGGGGAAAGTGGTATTAAAAATATTGCACAAGGTGCTACTATATTGGCTGAAGTGTCACAGAGAAAATCAACTATTGTAAGGATGCCAAGCCCAGGATAGGTGAGTGTGAGGATGAAACTGAGGTCTTATCCAAGGTGAGGCTTCACAGACAGACAGCAGAAGTGGGTGGAGAGAGGCTGTATGACTAGGGGAGCTTTAGGGGTCATGGTCTTGAACTGACACTCCCTGACACAGAGCTCTGCTCCCCAAAAGGCAGCACAGTGGTAGGGACCCCCAGCCTTGTACCCTACCCCCTTGCCCCAGGCTCCCTCTGTATTACAACTATTTCCCTTGTTGATCTGCCTGTAAAATACAGATGTAGGGACAGGATGTCTGACTCACTGCAGGTCATGAGTCTTTGTACCTGGGTGTCTGGAAGATGGGCATTTGTGTGTATTTGGGTAGACATGTATGTACCTAGGCAGGTGTGTGTGTACCCGGGAAGACACGTATGTGTACCCAGGAAGGCATGTGTGTACATGGACAGATATGTGTATGCCTGGGTGGACGTGTGTACATGTGCAGGTATGTGTGTGTGTACACGAGCAGGGATGCGTGTGTACATGGACAGATATGTGTATTCACGAGCAGGGCGTGTGTGTGCAGCATACACGGTGGCTGTCACCCAGCGGTCCTCTCAGGAGGGACACACACAGCAGAGCCCCTGGTGCCCGCTGCTCTGGCACTGTCCCTCCAGTCCCACGTCTGGAGAGGGGGTTCCTCCGGGCACCTGCACACCTGGAGCCTAGCCCTTCTCCCCGGGCTGGGAGCCCGCGTGCAGGACGTGGCACTCGCTTGGATGGGCAGCAGCCTGGGTCCACAGTCCTGCAGTTCTGATTCAGGCCACGTAGCCCATGACCCCCCGGGGTTCCTGGCTGCACCTCTCCACCTTCATTGTTCCACTTCCTTGCTGAAGAGAGAGTTTCTGCAGGAAACTGTTCCAGCAGCCGGGTGCAGCGGCCAGAGCAGCAGCAGAGGCGGCAGCAGGAGCAGTACCGGCACCCTCCAAATTGGGACTCTAGCCCTTTAAATCTGCTCAGTTACCAAAAAAGAAGAGGCATCAGACCCTGTTAATTAAAGCTCGCCCTGGTCCATCATTCTGAGGAGCTGCAGTGCTCCGCTTCTTCCTGATGGCTTAGAGACTCTCCTTAACTCCCAGCCATGGATCTTGGAGAATTTCCCCCGAGATCAGCAGGAGGTATGATCCTTGTCAATGGCACTCTGGGGCTTGTGTGGCTCTAAATCAATAACACAACTGACTGCATGGACGCTGCCTGGCCCCCCTTTCTTTCCTGCTTCCCCTCTGCCTCTCCAATTTCCCAGCTTGTGTTTAGTTGAGAGAAATCAAGTTTTCATGGGTTTTGGAGGAAGGGGAGGGGCCGGGGTCTGGAGGGAACTCCCAATGTGTTTATTCTGGCCCTGGCTTCACCTAGCTGCCCAAGTGGCTTAGGGGAGCCAGGGAACGTGTTTCTTCAAGCTCGGGCTGCTGCCAAACCATTTCCTGCCTGGCCGGATCCCCTCCCTTGGGTCAGCATGAAAGGGGCATAAGCCTGACTTTGACTTGCTTCTTAAATCAATGACCTGCCACTCTTGGTCAGTCTGACGATGGCCGTGCCCCGGTGTTATTGGAAAACTCGTTGCATAGAACTTTCTCTCTGTAAATTGTCCCAGCAGGAACACCATGCTGGCACCTCCTGTCCCCTTTACTCTAGATGCTGCTCGATTAAAATGCTTGCTGTAGGATTTCAGGAATCCGTAACCCTTTCCCCGTGCCTTTTGAGGAAACTCACTTCTCGCTGAGGCTAAGGTTCTGTGGCAAAGAATTGTTTTTCTTCAGGAATCTGCCGTAGGCTGGCAGAGAGAGGGAGGAGATTTATCTTCTTTTCCATTGCATTTTGTAAATTGTACTCAGGCCCAGAGAACATCTATCTGCAAATCCTTCATTGATTTGCTTTCGCCCCCACGGCTTCCTTCTGGATGAAACACTCTTCTCGAGTTGTACCTGAAGGAAAGGTTTCCACTTAATCAGCTTGACACGATTTCATAGATGTCCCTGAAAGCCAGGCCCTGGAGGAGGGAGCCATTTTCATCATCCTGGGTACCAGTCCCCCGGAACCCAAAACATGGGGTCCCTGTGCCTTGAGAGGAGGCTTGCAAGCCCTAACCTGGGAAAGTAGCTTAGGAGACAGAGCACTTTTACTGATGTTTCTAGAGGCTTTTACACACTCTGGATGGTAAATGCTGCTGTTCAAGTCTTGAGAGGGATCGGGGCCAAAATACAGCTCATGGGAGTGGGGATTCCCCCCCATCAAAGTCATTCCCTGCAGAGTCGCCAACTGTTTACGCTGACAGTAGTTAGAGCGTGTGCAGTGAAATCCTTTCCCATCCCCCAGCAAAGGATGGGAACTTTCTCTGGGTGGACGGTGTGGAAGTCAGCATCTCTGCCTCCCAGAGACCAGGGTTGCAGTATGATTTGTATTCTCAGGGTAATAAAACTCTCAGCCGTGGCAGCAACACTCCGGTTAGGAGAGACTATTCAGAGCCTACAAGTGAAGCCCTTGATATGGAATTCCTAATCACTGTACCCTTGTGGATCTGGGTAATAATTTGGAGGTTCGGAGGGAGGCATCCAGGGAGAGATGTTTCCTGTAAACTAAAAGCCACCTGGGAAGCAGGATGAAGTTTGAGGGAGCCCTCTAGGGGTTTGGTACCCTCTTCTTGGCTTTGCTTTCAGCTGGTCTCCTTCTGTTGTGGCTGAGGGTTGGACTCTCACCTGGCCTTGGGATGCTAGGTGGGACTGTGGTCACGGCAAGGAGAGTACTTTGCTGCGCTCAAAGACAGAGGTTCCAACCTGGGTGCTCCTCATGCGGCAATGGGTTGTTCTTCCTGCCCTTCTCCCTTCACCCCCTTGAGGCCTAATGATCATAGGTCCTTTGCCTCCCCAGGCTTGATTGCCCAAGGGTCAACACCCTTCTTCCTCCACTTTCTAGAGGGAGCCAAAAGAACATGGGCTTCACAGAATCCCTCCCAGGGCAGGCAGAGGCCTGAATGGATGTTACTAGCCATGTCCTCGGACGGGCCAGGCTATTTGAATAAGTAAATAGATAATCTGTTCCTTTGTGTCAGTTTTTCTTTCCAGCTTAATGATGTGTGTATGTGACTGTGTGTGCCTGTGTATTTTAAAATTTGTTGGATAGCTGTTGGCTTTCAAGAAGCTATAAAGAGGTCCCAGTGGAGTTTGTTTAGACCTGGCAGTTTCGTAGAGTTCTGTGGTCCATGGGTAGTCATTTAACGGCCTTGGCGGGCTCTCTATTACCAGGGTGATGGAGCGGAAAGGACAGGAACCTCAGCTCCACTGCTTACTAGCATGTGGCCTGGGCCAGTTACCTAGTGAGCTTCAGTTTCTTCACCTGTGATAGATACAGTAAAGTTGTCAGGATTCAATGGAATAATTTAGCTAAGGTCTCGAAACACAGCAGGAACACAAGAAATCTTTTTTTTCCTTCCAATGAGGGCAGCTGCCTTCAGTTAAAAAGCTATATCACAAAGGATGTGTGCTGTGCTGTGCTAAGTTGCTTCAGTCGTGTCTGACTCTTTGCGACCCTATGACCCGTTACCCACCAGGCTCTTCTGTCCATGGGATTCTCCAGGCAAGAATACTGGAGTGGGTTGCCATGCCCTCCTCCAGGGGATCTTCCTGACCCAGCGATAGAACTCACCTCTGTTACATCTCCTGCATTGGCAGGCAGGTTCTTTACCACTGGCACCACCTGGGAAGCCCGTCACAAAGGACAGAACTATTTAAATAGCTCCAGTGGCTCCTTAACTGACTGCTAGCCCATGCGTTCTCTGAGGGCAGGGACGACTTCATCTGTGCCATGAGGGGGCCTGGCGTGGCCCTGAAATTACATGAAAGTTTATTGAATGGATACACGATGGTCTGTGGATCTGTAACCTTCAGTATAGGTGATCTTTTAATGGTGAAGTCAAACCACTGCTCATTCAATTTACTTAAGAGATGCAGCAGAGTCAGGCACATCAAAAAACCCTATGACTGTCATAAATTGGGACTCAAATATGTCCTTTTGTGGGGAAATCGGAACTGTCATACAAAATATCTCCTGTAGTAGGACCTGGAGCAGGAGCCCGTGGACTCGAGGCATGTCCTGGAAACCATTCTGCTCGCTGAGTGTAGAGGTCATCTCTGCCTCCTTCCATCGTGGGCCACCCCTTCTCTGTCATGTTTGAAGAAGGGGCTCTGAAAAGGGAAACTGCTCTGTCACTCTGGTGTGAAGAACAAGTCAATTAATAGATCCATAGTTCATCAATAGGTTGTCTGTAATGTTGATAGTGCCTATTGGGAAGAGTCATTTTTAAAAATGTTTGTTTATTTAGTTGTGCCGTGTCTTGGTTGCAGCACATGGGACCTTCCCTGTGGCCTGACTTACAGGTTGCGACTTACAGGCTCAGTGGTTGCACAGTCCTAGGGCTTCTCTCTAGTTGCAGGCTCAGTAGTTGCGCTGCATGGCATGAGGGATCCTAGTCCTCCAACCAGGGATCGAACCTGCGTGCCCTACGTTGGGAGGTGTATTCTTAATCAGTGGACCACCAAGTAAGTTCCTGGGGAGAGTCACTGATTTAATAAATTGTTGTCAAAAATAATAGTAATAGTAATCATAACTGATATCACCATCTAACATTCACCAAGGGCATCAACCCCAGGGTGACAGCTCCTCTGCTCTCAAGTAGGGGGCAGACAAGTGGGCAAAGTGGGATCCCTGCAGATGGTGCAGGCTATGAGAGGTGGGAGCCTGGGGGACCACAGCAGAGGGGCTTGCCCTGACTCGGGCTCAAGTCACTTATTTACATGACCCCCAACGTGAGTCCCCAGAGAGGTGGCTTTGGAAGAGCATTCTTGGCAGAGGAGTTGACATAAGCAAAGGCCAGAGGTAGAAGAGGCTCTGGGATGGTGATGGTGGGTAATCCCATCTGGCCATGTTCTGTGGGCCAGGTGGTGAGAGAGGAGGCTGGAGAGGCAGACAGGAACCACACCGCAAGAGGCCTTGGGTGCCTGCAAAGGAGGGGACTTTATTCTAAAGGAGATAAGAAAAAGAACCACTTGGGAAAACAGAATTCAACCAGTGTGTATTGAGCACCAAGCATATACCAAGTTGTGTTCTAGGCAATGGTTGATACAGCAGTTAACAAACCAGATTGAAAGCCCCGCTTTTGTGAAACTTTCAGCCATTGGAAAAGACAACAAATAAGCAACAGAAAGGTGAATTGTAAATTGTAAATAGCATGTTCTGGAGAGAAACAGAGCTGGAGAGAAAGAGGTTAGGGTCCAGGGAGAGTGCTGGGCCTGGGGGTGTGTGATCCCAAACAGGATATGGGGAGAAAGTGGCATTGGGCTCTTGATGGAGTCGTCAGAACTTGGGGTCTGACTTTTTTTTTTCTGGCTACGCCCTGTAGCATATGGGATCTTAGTTCCCCAACCAGGCATTGAACCCATGCCCCCTGCTACGGGAACTCAACGTCTTAACCACCAGACCATACGGGAAATCCCTGGGCTCTGACTTTGAGTGAGATGGGAAATTTGTGCTGGGTTCCGAGCAGAGGAGAGACATTATAAAAATGATTCGTTTATCTATTGTGTTGGGAAATGATGGGGGGCAAGCGAAGCTGGAAGACCAGCTGGAAGGGGATTACCAAACCCCAGTGGGAGGGGACGGCGCCTGAACAGGGGTAGCAGTGGACATGTGCAAACTGTTAGGATTCTTGATTTTTTTTTTTTTTTTAAAGGATGGAGACTGTGAGATTTGCTGATGGATTGGATAGTTGTGTGAGATAAAGAGATGAGTCAAGGATGACTCAAGCTTCTTTGGCCTCCAATGAGGATGGCTGTGGGTGGAGCAGGTTTGGGAAAAGATCAGGAGTTGGTGTTTCTTCTACTAACTTTTCGATGTCTGTCAAACATCCCAGCAGAGATGTTGAGTGGGCTGCCCTGAGTTCACAGGAGGGATCTGGACTGGATGCAGCATAGGGAGCCATGAATCCAGATGGCATTTAAAGCTGTTGAGATCATCAGGAGTCTGCTTACAGACCTGGAGAGGACTCAGGCCTGAATTCTGAGATGTTACAACCATTTACAGGTTAAAGAGAAGAGGTGAAATCAGCCACAGAGACGGAAGGAGAGGTGTCTCTTCTGTTTAAGACAATTCAGCCCCTTCCTGTATTCTATCTCCTCTAGTCTCCCGGGAGCAAGGCTCATAGATCACTTTCCCCATTTTCAACTTGTCTTTTTCTCTTGGCGTCTTCCCAACATGCTTAGAAACCTGCTCAGGTCCCTTTCATCTTAAAAAGAACCCTTCTTGACTCCTAAGATCTCCATTTACTTTTGCCCTATTTTTCTCTTTTCCTTTACAGATAGACTTTTCTTTCTTTCAGTGTTAATCGAATAACTACTATATGCCAGGCATGAAGGATGTAGAGACAAAAATTAGACTCTCTCCACCTGAAAGAAGATCTGTTCATTTCTACTTTGCCTACTTTCATAAAGCATTTTGGATAGCATTTGGTGGTACATATATAGTGAAATAGAAAATATCTAAAACTAAGGACAAACATTTTGTACTAAGGAGAATACAGTTTAGAAGAGCAGGATCAGAAAAAGATAGACTGGACAATTAAAGGTCAAAGAGTTGTATAAAAATATAACTGAGGGACTTCCTTGGCCACCCTGCTGCTGCTGAGTCGCTTCAGTCGTGTCCGACTCTGTGCGACCCCATAGACAGCAGCCTGCCAGGCTCCCCTGTCCCTGGGATTCTCCAGGCAAAAACACTGGAGTGGGTTGCCATTTCCTTCTCCAATGCATGAAAGTGAAAAGTGAAAGTCAAGTTGCTCAGTTGTGTCCGACTCTTCGCGACCCCATGGACTGCAGCCCACCAGGCTCCACCGTCCATGGGATTTTCCAGGCAAGAGTACTGGAGTGAGGTGCCATTGCCTTCTCCCTGGCCACCAAGCAGTTAGAATTTTGCCCTTCCACTGCAGGGGGTATGGGTTCAATTTCTGGTTGGGGAACTAAGATCCAGCATGCCACACAGTACAAAAAAGAGAATATAATTGAGCCACCAGTCTGATAGNAGGTGCCATTGCCTTCTCCCTGGCCACCAAGCAGTTAGAATTTTGCCCTTCCACTGCAGGGGGTATGGGTTCAATTTCTGGTTGGGGAACTAAGATCCAGCATGCCACACAGTACAAAAAAGAGAATATAATTGAGCCACCAGTCTGATAGAAACTTCTGGTCAGAAAAAAGGAAAATGGGCCAACAAGTACCTACTGGCACAGGAAACTATACCGAACATCTTGTAATAAGCTATAATGGAAAAGGATCTTAAAAAGGATATGTATTTGCATCATTTTGCTCTACACCTGACACAAACATAATATTGTAAATCAGCTACATTTCAATCTTTAAAAAAAGAAAAAAGGGAAATTCTTAACATATTTACTGAAGTACAATATATATGCCCAAAGTTCTCATGTCATTATTTATGAGGCTTCATACATTTTTACCAACTGAACACATTATCTAAGCAGCACTCAGATCAAGAACTAAGACAGTATTCACACCCCAGATTCCCCCCTCTCCACAGGGACTGACATTGTCGATTTGCCTGCTTCCGACTCGTTGGGGAATTGCTTCTTGAGTTTTATTGTCCATGAGATAGACAATGAAGGAAAAGGAAAATTTTCTGGCATTTAGTTCTAAAAGAATATTTTCTTCTGGAGTTTCATTTAAGGGACACTGAAAAAATTGGATAGATTATACTTTGTCTATTTCCATAGCATATTTTGGATAGTATTAACTTACACGTATGTATGTATTGAAATATATACACACATATAAATGTATAAAAAATATAAAAATTTGAATTAAGGATACTGAAGGTCAAAGGGTGGCAGTCATTTAGCATCAGGAGGCAGAACCTGGAGAGGAAGGGCTGCCATGGATATGAGCGAGGCCAGCGAGCAACTCTCCGATTCAGAAAGTAGGAGGCAGCCGGCACAGTTTCCTGGAAGTCAGACTGAGGGAGGTCACTGGAGCTGACCTCTGGTGACATGATGGCTTTGAGTGGAGACCGCTGTTTCGAGGGGGTGTATTCTCATGGGGAGGAGAGAGAGGGTGGCAGAGAGAGGGAGTCGCAAAGCCTCAGAAAGCATTATGTTTACTTCTCAGTGGAATGGGAGAGGCTTAATCACGTTCTCGGGAAATAGATGGCCAAGAGACAGAGGAAAGAGATAAAGGGGAGAGCAAAGAAAATTAAAGGAGCAAGGACCACGCTAAATTCTCCTGGTGCACATATGCAGACACACACACACTCACACACTCAGCTCGACCTGGTTTATCCCTCTTTCACTTTTTCTGGTCAACGATGCCTCTCCTTGCCATTGTTCTCCTTTGTTTTGAAGATGAGATGCTTTAGCAACCACATACCCCCGTAGGGGCTGTAGCATCTGTCCCAGGGTGTCGGGGCTGCCTTAGCAAGTGTCCAGTCTGTGTCCTTATTTTTCCAAATGAGGAGACTGAGGCCTATATTTTCCTGGCAGCATAGAGATAACAGTGCTGAGCTCACCCCAGATCTCTGGATTGCTGGATCACAGCATAAGCATGCCATTTCCAGAACATTCCCTCTTGATCTCTCAAACTTGAGTATTTCTCAAATTCCAGCATGCATCAAAATCACCTGGGGGGGGGGGTTCATTAAGACACAGACCCTCTGAGCCCCACCCTCAGAGTGTCAGATTAGGTAGGACTGAGGTGGAGCTGAGAATTTGGTTGTCTAACACCGTCCCAGATGATGCACTGGTGCTGGTCTGGGGAAGCACTGAGAACACTGCTGGGGAGGTGCTGTGGACAGGGAAGAAAGCTAGATCTGGTTCCTAGGAGATGTTCTTTTGGTCTGATCTCATTTTCCTCAGGTCAGGCCTGAATTGGGAGGGGAGGAGGATGGCCCATTGCCAGCCCCAAGAAGATGAGGCACCGGAAGAGCCAAGGAGTGCGGTGGGGCAGGCTGCGTGCTCGGAGACAGATCCTAGCGGAGTCAGGTCGTCCTTAAATACAGCGCAGTCCGGGCTTGTCCATCCCTCCCGCCCGTCCTTCCCTGGGGAACAGAACCACAGGGAAACCCGCAGCTTGGCCCCAGGTCACAGCGAACTCTGAGCCTTCCGAGAGCTGCTTCCCCTCCCTGATGCCCAAGGGAGGGACGAATGCCTCGCTGGGTGTGACCCAAGGTTCCCCTCCTCGTGTTCCATTATCCTGGCTCTGAGAGCATATGTCAAGTGAATTCCGTGTCTCTGGCAGGTTATTACGCACTGAATTAGTGTGGCGAAATAAAAACTATAATAAAGCTGTACTAGACCCTTAAATTGCTAAAATTTATTATAAAACGTGCATAGTTATTAACTGATTTTCGCCTGTGTGCGTTTGGCTGGCGCCCGAAGCCAGAGAAGATGAAAAGTGACTCTGTCAAAGGGAGGCCGAGAGTTGGCTCCTGGAATTCTCCCGAGAGTCCCAGTGGGGCAGCAAATTCACAGATTCACGGAGAGCACGGCTCGCTTCTTGCTAATGGCTGCCGCCCCTCCCCGGCGGTGCCCAGGGCTCTCTGGGGCTTCAGGTCACGGTTCCGCGGGAGGGCAGCCCATCTGTCCACTTCACAGGGGTCCCGGGGAGGCCGAGGGAGCCGTGGATACTCTGGTCCGGCGTCTCACCATTGCTTATGCTCAGGAGGCCTGGGTTCTCCCCCATCTTTAATCCTGGGATGGAATGGAAAGCTACTGCCTGTGGGCTTCTACCACATTCTCTTCTGCCATACCCATAGGCATTTTTTGACAACCGAATCAAGGGGCCAACTTTTCCTCTGCTCAGCTAAGGCTTTTTCCGAGTAGTTCCATCACCACCTGTGCTGTCTGGGTCTTACAAGCATTCTCCAGAAATGAGATGAGGGTGTTTTCTCTGCTGCTCAATTCTATGGGAAGCAGGAGGACAAGGTTTCCTCTGTTTCAGAGAAAGATGCTCCCTCGAGACCTTAGGATGGAGTTGGGGATCCCTGATTTCCACTGTGCATTTTGAACCAACTCCCAGGTTTTTTTTTTTTTTTTTAATTTTTGACTGCATCCATCAGCATGTGGGGCCTTAACCCCCCATAAGAACCATGCCCCCCTGCGATGGAAGACAGAGTCTTAACCAGTGGACCACTGGGTAAGTCCTCTAGGTTGCTGTCTTGATCCTGGCCCCAACCCCCTAAAAGAGGTGCCTTTGAGCTGATGGCAGCATCCTCATTGGTTTTTAGCCTTGGGTTCTTATTGCCACCTCAATACCAGCTAGACTATAAATTCACCTAAACCCAGAGACACCTCTGCCTGAGCAAAAGTGAAAAAGAAAAGCTCAGAGTGTTTTCAGACTGCCAAGACTGAGAGTTTTCTTGCGTCTCTGCCACGGGTCTCATCAACCCACTGTTTCTTTGTGGATTTCCACCTATAACATACCAGGAACCACATGCACCATCATGGAATCCTGGGGGGATTAGGCCCTGAGTTTAGGGGGCTCCCAGCTCTGCTATGATCTGTGTACTCCATGGTGAGCTGAAAAACCCAGGGCTAATATGGGAGATCTCCTTGTTTTTACAGTGAAGTTTTCCTCCAGCCTGTTTCTGTTTATTCCTGTGCGTGTAATTGATGCCTAAGCCTCAGAGCTCACCCTCATATTAAGAGCTGGGGAGGCCCAGTGATGGCGTTTCTGCTCTCCTGTGGATATACTGCTGGTGTTGGGACACTAGTGTTGTGGGTTTTCTTGACCCTAGGTCACTCAGACTGCCATTTGAGTGGGAAGTTGCGGGGAGCATATCCTATATTTTTAAGACTACTGAATGGTGGTGCAGATGGCTTCTCCCCTCGTCACTGGTTTAGAGGAAAATGAAATGTTCCTAGGAAAAATGTGAGACATCTAAGCTTCAGTGACCCTCTAATACTCCAAAACCTCCCTTTCCTTTCCTCTGCCCCATCAAAGCCTCAGGACAGTCCATGTGGGAAAGTAACGAATGTTTGGATTCAAACAAAGTGATGGGTTTATTCCTTTCCCACCTTCTCTTGGCATGGTTGTGTCAGCACACAGGCGCTAACAAGATTACATGAATATGTAATAAAGTGAAATCTAGTTAGTTGATCAGCATCATCTCTTTGGCCAGGCAGAGTGATGTGAGAGCTGGTCCCTGCTGAAGTCGGTCATAAAGTGGCCAACTTATGAGAGCCATGGTGCACTGCAGAAACCCCATGTTTAGGATCCGTTTATATCTCCATCACCTTGTTCCAGGAAGGATGCAAGGAGGTTTTGCAATGATGCATATCCAACTGCAAGACATAATTAAATTAAAAGATAAGTGGACAGAGAAAATAAGACAGGGAAAATAAGACAGCAAAAGCAAGAATGGAGCCAGGAATGAGGTTAGGACAGAAAATTCATGACATCAGATCCTGTGCATTTGCTAGAAGTGGAACTCTGGGGCAGCCCTGAACTTTCTGCCGGCCTGCACAGAGAAGGAAGCAGACTTTATTAAAGACCCGTTATCCATGCCATAAGAGCAAACCAACCGCTCAGAGAAGGGACAGCTGTTCCCGTTACTGGAAAGAAAGTGAAAGTGGAAGTTGCTCAGTCGTGTCTGAGCTGTATAGTCCATGGAATTCTCCAGGCTAAAATACTGGAGTGGATAACCTTTCCCTTCTCCAGCAGATCTTCCCAACCCAAGGATTGAATCCAGGTCTCTTGCAGGTGGATTCTTTACCAACTGAGCTATCAGGGAAGCTGCTGCTGCTGCTAAGTCACTTCAGCCGTGTTCGACTCTGTGCGACCCCATAGACGGCAGCCCACCAGGCTCCCCCTTTCCTGGGATTCTCCAGGCAAGAACACTGGAGTGGGTTGCCATTTCCTTCTCCAATGCATGAAAGTGAAAAGTGAAAGTGAAGCCTCTCAGCCGTGTCCAACTCTTAGCGACCCCGTGGACTGCAGCCTGCCAGGCTTCTCCATCCATATGATTTTCCAGGCAAGAGTACTTGAGTGGGGTGCCATTGCCTTCTCCGTATCAGGGAAGAGGCAGAGAGAAATATTCCTCATGGGTCCTTAGAGAGAGGACATGGTGTAATACAAATTGCAGTGTCCTGCATGGCCTTACTGTCCATGTGGCAAATAGTTTTAATAGAGTTGCCTCTTAGAACATTCCTCATGGTAGTGGGGATGGTTAGGGAGATAGAGCTGCCCCAAAACACTGTCTGGAGGACTGACTCAATCAGAATTGAGATGATCTGCGATAGGCTGCCTTCCCTTCAAGCCTTTTTCCATGATGATGATTCCAAGGCGTGGCATCAGAGGCTGCTGCAGTGTTTAACAGGGCGTGTGTGTGTGTGTGTGTGTGTGTGTGTGTGTGTGTGTGCTGTGTGTTTATGTGTTGGGAGGATGATAAAACGGGTGTGCTGAGGGTTTTACCTACGCCAAACCCTCAGCTTTGTCCCTGTCATTTTTCACATTGGGATTCCTCATAACATTTACTTGAAGCAAGGGTTTCCCCACCAGTCATGATAGTTTGAAAATCATGGTTTAGGAAAATGGCTTAACTTAATTTAATGGGCGGTTGTTTTCCAAATAGCGTGAGCACTGGGTGACGAATTTTGCGGTAATTCTCCTTGACAAGTACTCGGAGGGCAGCTGCCCTGGGCGGCTGGTTGGGTACAATCCCATATGCTTTACCAGGTGGTGGAGCTGAAGGGGGCCCTGGAATCCTCTTAACGGAAACTGAGGAGGTGACCAGGACACTTTCCTGAATAGAAGGCTATTCGCGATGCGTCTGTGATGTACGGACGGCTTTCTAACTGACTTCTCTTTGGTTGGTGCCTGAGTAGCGTCCATTATGATTGGCCAATGCTTGTGCACTAGGCGTTGTTACTCCTTTTCAACATCACCCGGCCTGCAGCAGATCTGAAAAACTCTTCAAGGGGAATTTGGGGTGTCCTGTAGAGTCCAGACCAAGGGTCTAGCAACTCCCCCAACTCTGACTATGGAAAGAAAAACTTTTAATCCAGAAAAATGTAAACATCCACCTCAGTGATGAACCTCCTCATAAAAAACTTGTTATATTTAACTTAAGACTTCATCATTTCCTCTGAAATAAACTGGCCACAAATTAAACTTGTAGGTCCCAGAATGAGCTAATTTTATATACATAATTTTGACTCCAAGGCAGTTAAGTGATGAACAACGTTTTCTGAAAAAATGATGACACTGGGTTTCAGAGTAGCTGATCTACATACTTTTTTTTGGCAATAATTAGAGATCAAAGTCACTTGTCTCTAACAGCCACTACGAAGTCATGATCATATAACCACGCCCTCTGTTCAAAGGAGAATAATGATCATTCTGTTCCCTGCTGGTGTTCAGTTCATCTAAGAGGGGCCTCAAGTCATAAAGAAAGAGAATAAAGAGGAAGAAATACAGTCCTTCTTTACATCATGTTCATATTTTGGGGTGCTTTCTACGCACCATTTGCTATTCTGGGTGCTGGATTAGAGCAAAGAACAGAACTGTTAAGATTCCCACACTTACAGGAGCTCATGTTCTAGTAAGGAGAAATGGACAATGAAAATTTAGCAAATATTTTCTTTTATGTCTTTAAACCAGTTCCAGTATTTGAATCCGCTTGAGCTTGGTGTCCATAAAGTACCTTTTCTCTTGAGTTCAGGTCACATTTGCCTGTTTGTACATCTGGTAATTTTTAATTGAGTCCTGGGCATTGTGAAAGACACATGGCAGAGACTCTGGGTTCTGTTATGTGCATCTGAAGAGTATCGACTTGTTTGTCAGTTTGTTTTGGCAGGAAGTTAACTTGGCTGGACAGGAGCTGAAATGTCCATTCCGTTCTCTGAGGCTTAGCTGGGCTGCCTGAGTCTGCCCTGGGTGTATAGCTCCAGGTAAACCAGAGGTTCAGCTGAGTTATTAGGGATATTTGGGCCTCACTTTTGTGAGATGAAAACTGTAAGAATGGGAAATCTCTTTCCCTCTCCCAAATATCAACTTTCTATCAGTTTCTTCCTGTTTTGGGTCACTCTCAGTGACTTTGAACATTGTCTTTTAGATATTGCCCAGAATTCATGATTGTTATTTGCAGGAGAGTTAGTCTTTTATGAGCTGCTCTGCAATTATTATAAGTAGAACTTCCAAATTTAGCAAGTAGATAGATAGATAAGATCATTTCAGATAGTGATAAAAGCAATGATGGAAAAAAAAATACGACAGAGTGTCTGGAGTGTGTATGTGGAGGGGGCACTTCACCTGAGTAATTGAGAAGAGCCTCTCTTAGGAGGTGACATTGAGCTGAGACCTGAATGATAAGAAGCCAAACGTTCATGGATCTGGCATGAGCTCTCCAGAGGGAGCACTAGGTGTACAACTACTTAGGCAAGAATGAGCTGGGTGTACAGGAGAGGCAGGGATCAAGCAATGGAAACAAGAGAGCAGTAGTCAGAGGCTAGATCACATAGAGGCTCATAGTTCATGGTAGGGCATTGGCATTTTACTCTCTGTATGATTGGAAATCACAGAGGATTTTTTGTTTTGTTTTGTTTTGTTTTTTGCTTTTGGTTGTGCTGAGTTTTCCTTGTGGTGTTTGGGGTCCTCTCTAGATGTTGCGTGTGGGCTTAGTTGCCTTGCAGCATATGGGATCTTAGTTCCCCAACCAGGCATCAAACCCATGTCCTCTATATTGGAAAGTAGATTCTTAACCACTGGACTGCCAGGGAAGTCCTATCATGGAGGATTTTAAACAAGACAGCCTGTGATCTATTTTATGCTTTCCAAAGATTGCTCTACTCTTTGGAGAACAGGCAGGAGTAGAAGCAGGCGGCTCTGGTCACCTAGATCAGGAGGATGGAGGCTTGGGCAAGAGTAATGACCTGCAAGAGGCCTCTGTCCCCATGGACAATGGGCTCAGCAGTGGGGAATCTGGAAGAGCAGCAGGCACCAGGGTCAGTGCTGACCATAGCTGGTCACTATCCCCAGAACAAAGACCTCGGTGAGGTTGTCAGAAGTGGTTCCTAAGAGACCACTCCTGAAGTGATCAGTTCAGCCCAGTGGTCATAGCAGAACAGCCCTGTCTGGCTTTCTGGGAAATTCAGGCTCACAGTTTTTCAAGCAGAGAATCAGTAGCCATGATCTGGGCCAACAGCCTCATCAGAAACTGGATTGCAGGTGAAGCTCCTCTATTCAGTCCAACGCTGTGCGGATTCAAGTCTGAACCTCCTATCCTGCTGTATATCCTTCCATTTCTAGAAGTCAATGGCAGAAAATCCCTCCTGGTTCCTGGCCTAAGTGGGGATACTAGCGCAGCCCAAAAGAGAAGCTCCCAACTGGGGCAGCAGCTCATCTTCAGTCTGAGTCATTTTCCTGCCTCTCATCTGGGCTCTTCGATGTGTTTGACTCTCTCCGATGGCACCCTGGGAGGAGGAGCACCACCAGTTTTGATGATGGGGTCCTGAACCCAGCAGAGAGCATCTCTCTGGGCTGAGAGGGGCTGTGGGAAGCCCAGGTTTTGGACTCTGTGCATAGACAGGCCTGGATTCAAATCTGGGAGCCTATCCTCCGCCACATTCTGCAACATCTCTCATCCCCATTTCTTCGTCTGTCAGCAGGATCAGGAATTCTTCCTGTTTCATGGGATGGCTGTGAGGAACAGAGAAGATACTGAATGAGGTGATGGGCTGCAAAGTGCTCAACAAGATTGGTGCTAGGAAGTGCTCCATCAATGTTAGCTGCTTTAGTAATGATGATACATATTCATTTTTATAGTTCAGGATAGCCGACCCACCTGAGCAAGAAAGAATTCAGTGTCATGCAAACAAGAGTGGCCTGGAGATGTCCTGGAAATAGTGACCCGTGAGGAGTACCACCAGGGGCTGTGGCTCAAGGAAAGCAGTCCCTGGTAGAAACTTGACAGGAGGGGCCCTTAGTGAGATTGTGCAGGTGGGATGGACATGGCAGTCAGCTCTCTCTTTTTGTTGGCTGCATGTGGGATCTTAGTTCTCTGACCAGGAATCGAACTCCTATGCCCTGGAATGGAAGTGTGGAATCCTAACCTGTGGACTGCCAGGGAAGTCCCAGTTCCCTCTTTTTGAGGTCTTGCAACAGTGCAGATGCTCCTGAGGGGATCATGTCAGTGAGGCCCGGAGCCTGAGGGTTCATTATATCATCAGCAGTTGCCGCGTCCATGGGACAGAATCCTGAGAGATGGACCTAGCCTCAGATCTGCCAGAATCCTGAGAACTAGGCATTTCATCTTGGATGGGCCTCAAGTTATAAAGATAAAAATAAAGGAATTCTTTGTTGGTCCAGGGGTTAAGAAGCAGGTTTTCAGTGCTGTGGATCTGGGCTCCATCTCCAGCTGGGGAACTAAGATCTCACAAAATCACATGGCATGGCCAAAAATAAAGAGGTAGAAAATAAGAAGGATGGCAAGAACAAGCCCGCTTTCTGTTCATATTTTTAATAGGGGCCCATGGTTTGGAGGTGAGATGGTTCAGAAATGTTGGGTGGGTTTAGCTTGTCCAGAATTCATGGTCATACTTTAAAAGCACCATCAGATTGAGGCACTAGAAGCATTAGCTCTCCATTCTAACGAATAGAAACTTTAAGATCCTTGAAAAATGGAAAAGCCTCAGATTTTATTGCTGCCCTACCGTCAAGCCTGTGTTTTAGAAGCCTGCTAGACAGACCAGGCTGGCCTTTACTATGCTTGAAGGTGGAGGAAGGGAAGCCTGAAGAGGCTCCCCAGTGGAAGTGCCTTTCAAGTCTCACAAAACATGAAGATTCAGTCTGAAATTCAATATTGACAGAGTCAGTCATCCTGGGGACTCTTCTGCTACGCAGCAGGAAGCCAGGCCTCTTCTGCTCCTTCTCTCAGGAGGGCACACATTTGAATGCAGGTATTTTGCAGAGTGGCAGAGTGGTAAAGAATCCACCTGCCAAGCAGGAGACACAGGTTCAATCACTGGGTGGAGAAGATCCCCTGGAGAAGGAAATGGCAAGCCACTCCAGTATTCTTGCCGTGGACAGAGGAGCCTGGTGGGCTACAGTCCATACAATCACAAAGAGTCAGATATGATTTAGCAACTAAGCAATAATAACAACAAATTTTGTAGAGAAACTGGATTCTAAGAAGGGAGGGCTGCTTCTAGGCCACCTGTGTGCTGTGGAACACCAGGATGCAAAGGCCTTTCTGCAGAGCATGTGTGTCCCCTGTAGGGAAGTAAGAATTGCTGCCCTTCCCAAGCGGCAACATCTCATGGATCTTTGTGGGTGGCAGGGAGTCAGATTATCTGGGGAGAAGGAAGGACACCTCCTGCCTCTTCTGTGTGCAGCCCCTCACTCCCTGACTTGGGCTAGACTTTCTTTGGGGTGGTTGGTAAAGCAAAAAAGAAAAGAGGGCTGAAGAAGAATAAAGGAAGCATCAGTGTACAATGATGGGCATGATAGAAAGTGGGGAACTGGAGATTGAAAGAAAAATAAGAGGAACTAAAGAGAAAAGCACAAAATAGAAGTGCAAACTGTGAACACCTGAACTCACAGTAGGATAAAGATTGAGTGCTACAGATACAATGAAACTGATGAGAGATAAAACCGACAAGACACGAAGTTAATGGGAAGGTTAAAAGAGAGCAACAAGATGGGGACTTCTCTGGTGGTCTCAGTTCAGTTCAGTTCAGTTGCTCAGTCGTATCTGACCCTTTTCGACTACATGGACTGCAGCATGCCAGGCTTCCCTGTCTGTCATCAGTTCCTGGAGCTTGCTCAAACTCATGTCCATTGAGTCAGTGATGCCATCCAAACCATCTCATCCTCTGTCGTCCCCTTCTCCTCCTGCCTTCAATCTTTCCCAGCATCAGGGTCTTTTCCTATGAATCAGTTCTTCTCATTAGGTGGCCAAAGTGTTGGAACTTCAGCTTCACCATTAGTCCTTCCAATGAATATTCAGGACTGATTTCCTTTAGGATGGACTGGTTCAATTTTCTTGGAATCCAAGGGACTCTGAAGAGTCTTCTCCAACACCACAGTTCAAAAGCATCAATTCTTTGGCGCTCAGCTTTCTTTATGGTCCAACTCTCACATCCATACCATGACTGCTGGAGAAACCACAGCTTTGATTAGATGGACCTTTGTTGGTCTAGTGGTGGTCTAGTGGTTAAGAATTCACCTTCCAATGCAGGGAGTGTGAGTTCAACACCTGCTGCTGTGTGCTGTGCTTAGTCACTCAGTTGTGTCTGACTCTTTGCAGCCCCATGGACTGCAGTCCTCCAGACTCCTCTTGTCCTTGTGGATTCTCCAGGCAGGAATACAGTTGGGTTGCCATGCCCTCCTCCAGGGGATCTTCCCAACCCAGGTCTTCTGCATTGTGAGCAGATTCTTCATACCATCTGAGCCACCAGGGAAACACTGGTAGGGGAGCTAAGATTCTACATGCCTTGAGGCCTTAACAAATTCAGTGAAGACTTTAAAAATGGTCTACATTAAAAAAAAAAAAAAGGAACAAGTTAAAAAGGTGGAGATTTACCTGAAAGATCAGGGAGAAGAATTTAAAACATAAATGATAAATGTACATTGACACAGAATCTCACTAGCAGGGAGTGTTTTAAGAAGTTGACCAAGAGCTTGATGCCCTGGCACTTGGTACTGGAAGCAGAGCTCTGTGGGGCTGATGGTCCCCTAAAGAGAGAGACCTGTTGTGGCAGAGGAGGTGGGAAGCGGGTTTGTAACCAGCTGGGTGTCTGAGCAGAGTCCCTGTTGAAAGCATGGTGATGCTCAGGGGAGGAACCCAAAGCAGCCCGGGCCCCTGCAGCTTCTCAGCCTCCTGACAGCTGCGGGTAAAGGAGCCCTGAAACTCACATCTCCATCTGCAGTGACTGAGGCCTCTTGGGCAGCATCTGCCTAGGGGAAAGCCAAAAGCTTGCCTGTCTGGGCTGTAGGAGGCAGTGTTGCCTGCAGGGTATGGGGTGAGATTGGGGACTTGTTTCATCCTAGCCTGGAACACAGCCAGGATGGAGGGTGGTCATGTCTAAAGCTTTTATGCCTGGCTATATCTTGCCTTCTTTTCCCCAACTGCTTGCTGCTTATGTCTTCATACAGCCCTAAGGTTAGGCTTAGGGTCAGGATTAGGGTGATAGCGAGCACCTCATCTCCATATCCACCCTAGGCATGCTGGGAAAATAGGGTGGGTCTCCAGGATGACTCCAGCACTATCTTGGAGGAAGGACTGGGATCTGGAACATCAGTATCCCTGAAGTCAGGACTAAAAGGAGCAGTGCAGGAGATGTAAGAGACACAGGTTTGATCCCTGGGTTGGGAAGATCCTTTGGAGGAGGGCATGGCAACCCACTCCTGTATTCTTGCCTGGAGAATCCCTTGGACAGAACAGCCTGGCAGGCTACAGTTCATGGGGTTGCAGAGTCGGACATGACCTGAAGTGACTTGGCACACACGCACAGCACTGCCTAAACCCAGTCTAGAGGACTACCCAACACAACCAAGACATAAGTGCTGAGTTAAAGATGACCAGCAAATCCCCTGCCCAAAGGTACCACTGGGAACCACTGAAAAGGTGGTTCCTTTGGGAACTCTTTGAACACTTTGGGATCTTCTTTCTCCCAGGTTCCTCTGTGGGTTGGGGTCTGTCACAAAGCGAAGTTATTAATACCATTTGGGGATGTGAAAAATCTGAACCACTGGGGGCCCATCCAGAGGAAATTGATCAGAAGAGTAGTCACCCCTGAGGACAGCTCTCTCACCTGGAGAGAGAACGGTTACCTCCAGACATGAGTATACATTGTGCCACGTGCCAGGGATACCCTGTAGGGTAGGGACTGCCATCATCCAGAGCTCTGGGGTGGGAGTGGTGGGGACAACCCCACCAAAGATAAGGAATGGGGAAGAGCAGGCAGATAGAGGGGGCCTCTGCGTAGAACTTGGAGACCCAGCGGTCACTGGGATGGAGCCTAAGGTGCATACATCCTAGGGCAGACAGGGTGACCCCCAGACCTGTTGATGAGGCCCCCACAGCCATGACTAACAGACACGAAGAGCTAATGGACTCCTCTCCATGCTTCAAACCTCTGCCAACACTGCCACCAAGAATAACAGGCACTTAGAAACTAATTATACATCTGGACAAATCTGTCTCGGTCTACTGGATTGAACATAATCATATTAAAATGTAATGAATACATTCAAACACACAGTGGAACCAGCGCCAGCAGGGGAGGCTGGCAACTAAGAGAGCGGGGCTTGCGGAGCCTGGGGCCGCAACACGTAGGAGCGAAGCCCCCCAGGCCTGTCGCTATGGTCCTTGTCATTAGTTCAGGTCCTCGTCTCCTGACTCCTGCCCCGGTGTCCTGTCCACGCAAACTGCGGTGGTTCTGACCCTGACTTCGTTGTCTCGCTTGGGTTGGAGAAGTGGGGCAGGGGTTGCAGGATGTTTTTAGTGTCGTGGTGACCACAGCCCTCAACTCTCTGGGCGGCCAAATTTGCTGGGAAGGTGGGTATGCGCCTGCTAAGTCACTCCAGTCTTGTCTGACTCTTTGTGACCCTATGGACAGTAGCTGGCCAGGCTCCCTTGTCCGTGGGATTCTCCGGACAAGAATACTGGAGTGGGCTGCCATGCCCTCCTCCAAGGGATCTTCTCGCCCCGGGGACCGAACCCATGTCTCTTATGTCTTCTGCACTGGCAGGTGGGTTCTTTACCACTAGTGCCACCTGGAAAGGTGGGTGGAAGGCATCAAAGCACTGGTGCTTTCCGAACCCTGGCCTCCAGATCCAGGCTGGACCCCTTCAACTGGACTCATGGAGCATACTCCTGCACCCCAGCTTGGATGAAGATTCAGGCCTCTCCTGGGAATCCCTGAGAAGCTGAGCCCCTTCCAGCAGCCGACCCAGCACCTGAAGTGTGTTTTGGCCCCTGGACCAATGCCTTGAGCTCCCTGTGGCTTCTTGCTGCCACCTTGCACTTCCATGCCTCCTGAATAAGCCAGCCCAGCCCAGCTTAGTCTTCAACTGGGTGTGGATTTCCAGGGTGAGGCTTGGTGGCTCCCAGGGCCAGAGCCAGCTCACAGAGAGGTTTGCCATTGTTGTTGTTTGATGTTTTGTTTGTCTTTTTTTTTTTTTTTAAGAAATGCATTTGTTTTATTTATTTAGTTTTTGGTTGCACCCCACCACCTGTGGGACCCTATTTTGCTGACCAGGATTTAAACCTGAGTCTCCCATGTTGATGGCAGAGTTTTAACCGCTGGACTGCCAGGGAAGCCCCAGTGGCTTGGTTTTGTGTTGCATTTTTTAATTTTGTTGTTTTCTCACAAAGTGTTTTAAACCTTTGAAGTAATTGCCAGCCCTTAAAAATCAATTGATTTATTGTTTAACTATCCAGACTTCTGGCTTCTCTTTAAACGTACATCCAGCTGTGCTGGGCCAGATTCCCTCACACCATAGTTGGCCAGGAGTTGTGGCCACCCCTTTGGACAAGGTGAACCATCCCACTGTGGTCACCCACTTGCTTGGCACTAGCTGCTTTGCCTCTCTGTTACTGCCCAGTCCCTGAAGACTTTGAAGTCACCATCCCCCATCTCATAGTAAGAAGGAGATAATATTGATGAATCAGCGGTGGGTCACACACTAGTATGAATTAGATTCTAGTGCCCTAGCAAGGAGAAGGACGCTAACCTTCTGTATTAGTCAGCTTGGGCTGCATAACAAAGTACCACCGACTGGGTGGCCTAAACAACATATATTTTCTCGTAGTTCTGGAGGCTGGAAGTCTGAGATCAGGGTGCCAGTATGGTCAGCTTCTGGTGACGGCTCTCTTCCTGACTTGGAGATGTCCACCTTCTCACATGGCGGAGAGAGACGGAAAGAGAAAGAGATAGATCACTTCCTCTTCTTTCTTTCTTTCTTTTTTATTTTGGAGAGGACCATCTTTAAAGTCCTCACTGAATCTGTTACAATAATGTTTCTGTTTTATTTTTTGTTTTGTGTTTTGGCTGTGAGGCATGTTGGATCCTAGCTCCCTGATCAGGGATTGAACCCTTACCCCCTGAACTGGAAGGTGATGTCTTAACCACTGGACCACCAGAGACATCCTCCCTTCCTCTTCTCTTAAAACCACAGTTCTGTTGCATTAGACCTTTCCCTTATGACCTCATTTAACCTTGATTACTCTTTTAAAGGCCTGTCTCATATATGGTCACATTGAGGGTTAGGGCTGCAGTGCATGAATTTGAGGGGGACACAGTTACAGTCTACAGCATACCTGGAATTCAGGATACACATTTGGAGGCAAGAGAACAGTCACAGGGATGGGAAATTAAATGACAAATGGAGTCTCAGGCCATCCAGGCATGTCACAAAAATGGAAAGAGCTGCTTGTGAAAGATACTCAGCAGCCAGGAAGGCAGAGGGCAGGGAGCACACTGAGCCACGTGTTGGCAATTTACTTTCAGTTCAGTTTGGTTCGGTCACTCAGTCGTGTCCGATTCTTTGCGACCCCATGAATCGCAGCACGCCAGGCCTCCCTGTTCATCACCAACTCCCGGAGTTCACTCAGATTCACGTCCATTGAGTCAGTGATGCCATTCCGCCATCTCATCCTCGGTCGTCCCCTTCTTCTCCTGCCCCCAATCCCTCCCAGCATCAGAGTCTTTTCCAATGAGTCAACTCTTCGCATGAGGTGGCCAAAGTACTGGAGTTTCACCTTTAGCATCATTTCTTCTAAAGAAATCCTGGGGCTGATCTCCTTCAGAATGGACTGGTTGGATCTCCTTGCAGTCCAAGGGACTCTCAAGAGTCTTCTCCAACACCACAGTTCAAAAGCATCAATTCTTCAGCGCTCAGCCTTCTTCACAGTCCAACTCTCACATCCATGCATGACCACAGGAAAAACCATGACCTTGACTAGATGGACCTTAGTCGGCAAAGTATTATCTCTGCTTTTGAATATACTATCTAGGTTGGCCATAACTTTTCTTCCA